>KZ308219.1:2276703-2360499 GCA_000376725.2 Ladona fulva | reverse complement strand
TCGGATTTTTTATTATGGATACTCGAGTTTGGACTCGAATAAAATCTAAACCAGGAATCTCACAGAAAAACGGGTTACACCAAATTTTAGCTTGCTTTATTCTACGTTTCACAGTGCAATGCAAACATTTTTGTTTACATCCGGTTGGTATGTTATTACAGGTAGAACGAAAAAAGTGCCCGTTTTTTCGCGCTGTTTACCGGAGCGCTTACTTTCAAAATTTATATCTTAAAAAGTATCAACGCAATTGATACGAAATTTTGACGTAACATGAGAATACCAATGTTTTAATTAAATAAAAAGTTTTACAGGTTTCACCTTGAAAATGTCCAGATTATAAAATTCACTAAAATCGCGGGCTAGATAAAATCGTAGATAGGCCGGATCCGGACCCCTAGTCTTATGGAGTGTTCGCTCTATGTAAACTGTGACTGTGGTGCACCAGATGACGGAGATCTGATGAAACTCGACCGCATAGATTATACCAAAAACACTTCTTTTGTCATTATATTCAGATTCCTCACTAAATCTTAAGAATAGAAGATCTTCTTATTGCTTTCGATGGCCATCAATGAGCTTGCGAACATGCCCTATTCGCAAGGCTTAATCTTAGGATTCAAATTTAGAGTAATGGAATAAAGCAACAAGAAAGGGCATATGTAGAAACCGTTAGTAATTTCGGTATACCTGAAATACCGTGACTGATCTTCCTTCTTTCCAATGAACGGTCTTTTTTTCGTTGAAATGATGTAATAACATGCACTGTTTAATCTCTGTCGTTTCACCGCTGAAACACGTCCTTTCTCAACCATATGCTAATTCAATCGGATTATGTTCCTACATTATTACAATAGGTTATTTTCTCACCTAAGATGTAAAAGTCACTTTGTTTTAGTCTTTACATATGTAAATTCTACAAAGGAAACAAACTTTTCCTCTTATTGACACGTAGCATAATTAGAGCTTCTATAATGGCATGTAAAATTTGTGAGAATCCCTTAGACGATTAATATTTTTTGTATTTTATATTTTGGAAAATCATAAATTCCATTTTGCGCCCCCAGCAACTTTGCACCTACTAATGCATGTATGTGCCTATATCTATTATTAATTCATAACGAAAATAATTGGGAGTGAACTCAAAATGATACGGCTATCTCTACATCCACGTAATAAAAATTTTGAGGCGCATAAAAACCCAACGTGACTAACGCTGGGCTGAATCGGCACTTACTTACGCTCTTTTTATATTCGAACGTGTAAAAAGGCTGAATTCGGTGTGACCTGTAATCACGGAGTTGCTGGGAAAGACAGTGTAAACCGACGACAATGCTCTAAATCTGCATCACTTTAGTAGGAAATCAGCCTTCCATCATCGCATCAAAAAGATCTACATAGAGATGATTAGCTCACCCTCCATTTCCTTCATAGGTGTTGAGTAAGAGGAGAGGTGGTGTGGTGCAGACGGCCACTCGTAGCAGCATTCCGCTGCCGCCGCCCCGGGGGCCTCCGGGGGCAGAGGGGCAGATCCGAGCGAGATATCCCCGAGGGGACGGCTCGCATCCGTCGCCAGCCCTACTCCCGCAGCCATGCCGCTCAGCGGGTGCGGGTGCATCCCAAGATATCACAGCACGCACACATGCGATCACCACAAGAAACGGCAGTCACCAGAGAGAATTGGAAGACACGGCACAATGCGGCACTCCGTGAAAGTCCAAGCTGTTGGAAAATTCTTCTTAGCACTTCATGGAATAGATTCCGCGAACAAAGTTAAGCATTGCGTTGAAAAGGATTCCTCGGCGAAGAGCCCTCAAAATACTTTCAAAGGCCGTCGTCAATTCCGTCCGCAACCGTCGCACTATTCTCCCTCTCTTTCCCGAGATCCCCGCGAGGCGATTCGGCTAATTGGGATCGATTTAAAGAGGCGCCGACAAAGCGTTTCACTCAGTTCTCTCCTTCCACCAGAAGGAGCGCGTGTTCGCACCTCATCGGACAAAGGGTTATCGGAGGGCGGCTGTCACCTAGCGACTTTAAAACTCGTCGCCCGAGTTAATACCAACGACGGCCGCAAAAGTGTCGTCGTCCGTTTTTTTTATCCGTGGTCGGGTGGCGAAACGCGTCATCGGCAGAAACAAAAAAAGAGCCGGAGAAAGATTTGTCGAGGGGATGAGCGGTCGGGGCGTAATCGTCGACCTCCAATTAGGATACCGTGGATGTCGTCGGGATTCTATCGGCGGACCTTGGAGGAGGCTGCCGCCGAAAGATGTCGATGAAGAGTGCCGTCAACGCCGCCGAGACCAGCCGAAGGAATTCCGGAGCCCGTCAAAAGAACCCTGAGCGAGAACTCGATGGCAAGGGTAACTGGCAGTCACTGGCGGCAGCACCCTTCTTCCCTCGAACGTTCTCCCCTCCCTGCATCCCTAAGGAGCACATCTCGAGATGGAGGAGGCGTGGCTAGTGATGCAAGGCGGGGCGCGGTGGGTGGGGAGCCGTGGGGGGGGGCGTGGTCTCTGGGTGAAGAGGGATCCAATGGCTGCACGTCGTCTCTTTCGACGTGTCGACGCCTTTGTTTTCCCTGTGTGCTCCGCGCTGAAGGGAATAATGATCTCCGATTTGCTCCCATGAATGGGACTCGAATGGGAAGGGAGGGCCACCTTTTCATTGCTGTGACAAAGCGATTTTATATAAACGGAGATAGATTCCTCGACATGCATACATACATTACTCTTACACAATTTTCATAGAGGGGAAACCCCTACCATTATGTATTACCCGTATAAAAATAAAGGAATAAGTAAATGTAGTCAATTTAGTCGGCTACGCCGTGGTCACTCATAAGTAACTTTAACAGTAGCACGAATATCTGTGATATCTGTGTGTCCGTATAAAACCTCTGCAAGGTCACACGCTTTGTTAAAAAATGCTACGATAAAATAGCAAACTTAACGATTATGCTTTCTGATACACCCAAGGATAAACAGATGCGAAAGATAGCTACATGACTGGGACTCGAACTCTCCCCCTTACCGGGCAAGTATCCGAACCGCTGAACTACCACGTTTCCCTTACTTTCTTATACAGGTTAAGTAACTTAGGTAGAAAGAAAATAGGAAAGGAATAAGCTAGATCGCAATTACTAAATTAATTCGGAGAAAGTACGCTATCGGAGGGCAATATAGGAATTATGCGACCTCGCATTTATTTCAATCGATCCAAGAATAAGCGCAAAACATGGAGGGTGGACACAGACCAACCGCTCTTAAAAACAATATCAGGGCGTCTTTTCTAATGGCTCGGTTTTTTTGTTGTTTAAAAAAGAACAGACTCGACAATAAATGGTATTTTCGATAGCTATCAATGCAGAGAAGGCCTTATCTAATGTATTTGATGATTGTTCTATAAAACCTCTTAGTTTATAAAAAAAACTTTTTGTGGCATGCTGCGACGGACTCTATGATAGTGCTCGTCAAAACTTAGAGGTATAGAGGAAGGACCGCCTATACTTCTACTTATAGAGGCATTCATGACTCTAGAAGGTTTTAAAAATGTCGACTTTAATTATTCGACTAATCAAGGTTCTGTCAATAGGATGGACTTTATATTGGATTCATGGAGGTTTTAGAGCTATCGAGGTTCGAGATATCGAGAATCGGCTGTGTACTCTGTCAAAATTTGATTGAAAATTTGATAAAATCATGAATGTTTCGCTTTAATCAAATTTTACTGCTGGATCAATGATATAATTAGAGAGTATCCTTCGATTTAATTGCAAGATTAAAGGTTCGATAGATTCCCATGCGAGGGATTTGTTCATTTCTGAAACACTGCTTTGAAAACTTATACTTAATGACCCTCTACGCGTCACGCGTTTTATTTCCACATTCAATCATTCTTTCAACAGGAGTGACTCTCTAATAATATTCGGTATGAGAGACTGACTAAGCATGGTTTTTAAATCAAACTAGCGTTAAAAAATATTTTTATTCAGAATAATTAAAGAATGTTAAACGAAATTTATTAAAATGATAATTAAACTATCCAATTCGAATACAAGTTCGAATTCAAAAATTGGCTTGATCGTCAAGGAGACAGGTTTTTTTACTACCTCAAAACTACACTGTTTTTTGGTGCATTTTATCCATGCTCTCGTAATTTCGAATAGAAAGCAATATTCCACGGCCACAATAAAAATCTTTATTTTATATTCCGTATTATAGTGTTTGTCTCGATTTTGTTGTATATTTTATATAATTTTTCAAAATAAACAAAGCTAGCAAAAATTAAACCTTACATATAATTTCTTTGGGTAAGCTTTTACAACTCAGGGAAACGGGGACCAAATAACAAGTAGCCTAGGAAATAAATTGAATTATTTTTAATGTTTGAAAGTGGTGCACCTTCTGATTAGTTTTAAGTCAATATACTCGCACACAAACATAAAAACTTTTTACTTTATTTACAAAAAGACTACTATGACATTAATGGAATATTATTAATATCGGATATCTTTCAAAAAATTTAACTACATCCTTGAAAAGTTTCCTTTGATGAGTGGAAATTTAGCGAAGTATATCAATTTTATTCGTGAAGTAGTCATGATCAATGTTATTGTCTCTTTTATCACAATATATTTGCGTAATATTTGATACTGCAATAGGTAATCTAATTCTAAGTCAGTAAGTCGTATAATAGACGCTATCACTCCCTAAAAAATGATCATCTTTTATGAGAGTGACAGGGTTATCTGGTGACCCTCTAAAATGCTTGAACTAAACTAGAAAATATCAGAATCTAGCCAGAAAACACTTGCCAATCGTTTTTTGATGATTCAGTAGATGTTATTTACGTTATAGTTTTAGATTGATTTTAATGTTCTACTACTTTCGATGTCCGGATGAAAACTTTATGGATTATGGAAGAGGAACGGTGGGTCTGGAAGTAAACATGAGATGGTATTGTAACATTTAAAAGATATTAATCTGATTAAGGAGGTTTGCTTTAGATTATTTCGTATTTGGAAATGAAGTACTATTTCGCACAATTATTTATCTATTTCCATGTTTATCGATCTGTCATACGAAGTTGTCTATTCAAGTCGATCTTTCGTATAAATTAGTGAGAATTCACTTAATTTCTTCATCGAAATTTTACTCCTTTGCCTCTTGTTTTCGGTTCATTTTCTTTCATCCTTTCCTCTATCCCCGGGATCTCCTCGTTTGACCGACACTCACTTGACCGACCCTCGCTTGATTGACGCTCACTCGACCGAGGTAGACACTCTATCCTCCTACGTAACCCCTACGAGAGGTATTTTTCAATTTGAAGCTTGCTCTGCAAAAGAAGACAAACTTAAGTGTATTTTACACGTGCTACTGAGGCTCAAAAGCACACAAATAACTCATTTCTCTAGTATATGCTTAGTATGTATGGCTCATGTAATGGCTTCTTTCTTTGCCGCTGCGAGAAAATTGTCATTTTGAGACTCGTAAGTTTGATTATTTATTTATTTATATTGATTGATAACAAGGATTGATTTATCGTTTCTCCTCTTAAATTCAATTTGTTCAGAATCACTATAAGTTAGAATAGTGCTGAATTACAATCTCAATTTACTGTCATACATATACAATATTTTGAGGCTTACGTCTAGAGTTTTGCAAGGGCTCAGGTCTGGGCCCTCGGGTTGCTTAAGCTATAGGTAATGTACATTGAATGCGTTTAACGTTATACGTTTAATGTTAACTATCAATATAACGTACCTCCCGATAAGTGAGATACATTACGTGGAACGAATCGATAATAAATTGTCCTCCTTTTTCTACTATCGCACATGCTTAAACGCTTCACATCCATTTTCCCCTCCTATTCTGTTAAGTTCTATTTCCCTATCATACCACTTTCAATTACTTTTTAGACAATCCAACCTTTCTCAATATCTGATGTACCCGCTACCTCTGGCATTATTTCTACGATCCAAACCTTCTCCTGCACTTGTTTGTTTCGCTATCTCAGCTTCACTCAAGACCACGAAAGATGCTGCGTCATCTTGCATAAAAACGAGATTCTTGAGTGAACGAAATCATCTATTTTGTTTTAGATTGAAATATAACCAAGTCAGGGCCCACATACTAGTATAGTATCTATTGTCCATTCACTTTCTAGTCAAAGTCAATACCAACCCCCTCTCGTGCTTAAATCAAATAATTGCTGAAAAATTCAAATTCAATCCAGAATGCACCCTTCAACAGGTTATCGGAGGAATATATAGTACGTGAAATATAGACAAAATGTAACGCATATAGTGCCTTGCCATATTTACTTATATGTTGGATGCCGATTTTCCACCTGACTACATTATTACTATGGATAAAGATATTGTGTACGATACACGATTAATAATAACATGTTGCCCCTGTTAATAAGCAAAGCCAAAGAATACAACCATACGTATCATATTGCATACCATATAATGTCATATTGAAAAAACAATACAAGGGGATAAAAATCATAACCTCGCATGTTTTAGTAAAGCGAATATGGTTAATGGTTCTACGACAATACCATGTTATGAAAATGGAAAAGACTTAAGACAAGAATCCAATCATGATAAATATTAATCTGTACAATCATACAAGAACGGACAGTGTCATTAAATTTAAATTTAGTAGGAACTAGGAAATTCACCAGGCATAAACTGTTTAATGTGGTTATGAAATTATTTGGTGACTATTTTTGGAGAAGGGTCAGAAAACTTACTTTACTGTTCCATTCAAATTTATAGCTATTCTGTCCTAAATGCCATTCAAATACATAAATATATTTTATATTCTCCTTGTCTTCGCTGGAAAACATTGTCATTACCTAATATCCTTGATTCTAAAATAACTTCTGAATGTAATTCTTACGTTTCGAAGCTCCTTCAATTTGCAAACCGCCATCGGTAGTGCTTCGGCCATGTGAGGCAAACTTTGGAATCGTTCCCGAGCGTGGCACCGGACATGCACTTTTAACATTTTCCGGCTAAACTACAAACAATGAGTCAGCCATCGCGGAGGAGGAAAGAGTTGGTGGGTTACGGAGTGAGAGAGAAAGATAACAAGAGGGAGAGAGATTTGCCGCGCAGTCGATGATCTGAATCCCGAAGAACTCGCGTCTGCCTGCACATTATCCGTTCAGCGCTGCACTGATCGCTCGCCAAAGTGATTCGGATACTCTCTTCTGTTATCTGCTCACACCGGTCGTCTCTTTCTTCGCCAGCGTGGTAAAGCTTTCGAAGAAGGAACTCTATTACTGCAGGTGGGCGAGCGGTGCCAGCGATCGCTGCGGGAGACTGCGAGAATGATGAGCCACTTACCGTGCTAAGGGAGAGTTCCGATCCACTCTGCGCCTTTCGTGATTCAGCCGTCGATTCCATCCAGTCTGACGAATAGATGCCTCTTTGAGCTGCTGAAAACGGGATGAAATGAGAAATCGAGTCGGATCCAGGAATGGTTTGCGTTCGAGAAGCGTATGCGAGGCTGAAAACTCAACGTGGTCGTATTTAAAGACTGCGAAAACTCAGTGTTATCTACAGTTTCATTAGCCACGGAGTGGAACAAGACCTATGTCAGCATGCTACGAAAGACAATTTTTTGCAAGTATCCTTCTTTCATTATAAATCTATGAACGATGAGCGAATTGACTAAACACTTATTTATACGAAACCACAAAATATATCTTTTGCGGTTTCACAAATAATACTATGGTCATGGAATGAAATACTATCAGGATATGGCCCGCACAATAGATATTAATAAATCTTTTGATTGGTTGGCACCCTTGATGCCTCACTTCCATTCCTCGAGTTCCATTGCCACTTTTTTTATCCCTTTGTAACTTCTTCAATTGCTCATGTTAATAGTTCTTCGTGTTATAGTCTACGACATCCTCCGCTCCTTTATCCTTCATGAGAAACTTGACATGCATTTCTTATGGACGATTATTTTTCTCCCTCTTTGTATAAACCAAGTAATTTCTTGATTCCTTGCATATTGAACTACGCCATTGCAAATGGAGCTATTACTATTTAATGATAACTCACACTTGCACTTTTTCAAAATATTAATAATCATTCAATTCACTGAGTTTCTTGCTCAGCTATCAGTCACCTTAGCGACCAACATACGTATATCTTTAAATGTCATTCGTTATTGACAGTGGTAATAACAGAAGGTCTATACAGTGCTTTCACTTTCACCTTTCCGACGTAGCCATAGACAGCAGGGAACGGTGCCACTTTTAAAGCTGCAAAGTTTTGTTTCTTTTGTCAGTGTTCACACAAACTTTAAAGACATGATTGATATGTATTTATTTCTGTTAGAAATAAATTTAAACACTTGATCAACTTTAAATTACCAAATAAAGCCGATTAATATCGAAAATCACAACCCCGAAGAAATAATGAATTAACTCAGAGACCGGAGGAAAAGCATCAATACTCGAATGAGTTTTCACCTTTTCGGTGAAACCCGAAAAGGTGAAAACTCTATTTCCAACAATTAAAAATATGCCTAAAATCACATCAGGCTTACTGATCAGGATATCCAGATTAGTGCCTAGAGCAGCACACTCTCCTCTAGAAATTTCCTTTATAGCATTTCAATTCTGTGATTGTATTTAAGTATTTTGTGTTCATTTGTTTTAATATCTCATAGAATGCAATTANTCGCTCATTAAGGGATAACGATGGCAGTATTACTAGTGATCCGAAAAAGCAAGCGAACATCCTTAACGACTTTTACCAAAGCGTATTCACAGCCGATAGTAGCTCAGACAAACTTCCAGTAACAGACGCAAACTAAAGTAGGACATAGAACCACAATGAGACAGAAAAAAATCACGGAGTGCAAACCGAACCTAAACTGAAATAATATTCTTAAACCGAAACCATAAACCATTATTTATCCCGCTCTGTGTATCCGATTTTCAGTTCCCTACTATGCACATTTTACTTAAGTGTAATTGTTAGAAGGATTTCTAAACTTGAGTAACTACGATTGGCAACTAACCAACTACCAAGTGTTATCCTAAAATTTAGTGTAATGGGGTGTTTATTGAAAGGGTTAGAAAAAATAAAGGGAAAAAACTTTTAGAAGTACATAAAATTACAATGGTTGGATTAAAAGGAAACTATTTGAACCGGTCAACGTTGGCAGACGGAGCGAAACCGGAACTGAACCGATATTTGTTTTTTTGTTGTGCGAAAACCGGAACAAAGTTTAGATAATTACAATCTCGCTACGAATTTTGAGAAAAACCTACAAAAAAGTATACAGAAGTTTTATATAAAAAAATGACAAAAAAGTGTTTCAGCCAAAAAGCGAGTTAATTTGAGGTAACATAACCCCCTGCCACACGCCGGAAGGCGGCTTGCAGGGTACTTATGTAGATGTAGATGTAGAAGAGGTTGATAAGGCACTTCGAAAATAGAGAGGACTTCACGGAAAAGTAAAAGCCTTTACTGGAATAGACCAGTCTGATTTCAGCTCAACAAGAACGTTATTATTAGAGAAACACAAAAATGCAAAATCCGATACTAAGCGTGCTATGCAAAATGCCCAACGTAATTTTAAGCAGAAAATTCTAAGGAATGGCTTAGAGGAGGACCCTAAAGCCTTCTGGTCATACGTTAGAGAGACACAGGGAAAATTACAAACCGTTTGCTCATTAAGGGATAAAGATGNTGGAAATTATAAATAAGTAATAAAACGTAATTGAAAGTTATGCTTTACAATCATATTAACGAATATTCGTTAATCCAAGTAATCCGAAAATTTAATTCGCTTACAGACTGCTTGAAGTTGGACGAAAATATCAAATGATATTTCTTAAATGCTTCGTTCTATTTTGCTCCATTGTCAATGGAGTTAGATTTTATGGGAGTGTTGCATAATTAAGTTAGGAATCATGCGGGAATTAAGCGACTGTCAGTTAATCGGTTGGCTTGCTGAGCTACAACAAATCAATCCTCGGACTGACGATCCTTGATGGTAATAAGTATTTCACGCTAGAAGTGTTCATATCGCACACACAAAAACCCGTTCCCATTTCCGATGATGGTAACTCTGCATGGCCTGTCCCCCAAAAGAACTGGTAGCTGCACGGCACCTATGCAGTATTTTTAATGTTTTAATCCACCTATTAGGGAAAAATAACGGATAGTGTACACTATTTATCAGAAGACGGTCATTTCGAACCAAACGTTAGCTTTGAAGATAATGAGGGAGGGAGGGAGAGAAAGGATTATAAAGATTTCATAGATGTCCACGAACTTGTGATTCTAATTCTTTATATTATTGGTTCCTCATTCTTAGATATACTGTGAATAACAGACAGTTAACCACTTTTCATGCATTTCTTGATAATACAAGTAGCGGAGACTATTTTACCTCTCAAGTAACTGCCATTCTTTCCTACTCTTTGGCCAAGAAAGTCGTCGATGTTATTCTCTATCTTATTAATAAAGATAGTTTTAGAACCGAGTCACTGAATAATACAGAATTCATAAGTTTATGCTCTCTCTGAAGCGTTAAATTTTTCAATCTTCATATTTTCTATTTTTGGCTGTTAAGCTACGAAAATCTCTTCCAATCTTACTCCATTCGGTGCTTGAACACACCGTTTAGTAAGTTCCAAATTAAGATGATACGTATGTCGCGTAAAAATCTGAGAAGCACTTATCCACATTATCATTCATAAATCATTACAATTATCGGATTGTCTACGTCATGCGGACCCCGAAAGTTTCATGATAAGATCAAGGTGCATTCTCGAAACCCACTTTAGAGGAAAGAAACTATAAATCGGACCCATTTTATGAATAATGGGTCCAAAATTATTAATAGGGTAATATTTAATATAACTGATACAATTATCTTTGCTAATTATAGCTTTAATTTTCCTCTTTCAAACATAATAACTGCATTATACTCCGTAAGTTCTGATTCGGGTGGCAAAGATTCCGTTGTAAAATTAATTTGGAGGAAGCAGCTTTAAACGATATTTGGATTTTAGTTATTTTGTCTTCAAATTCAATTTCTAAGTTATGTTATTAACACCTTTTAAGGTCATGTGCCAAAAATGACGATTCTTCGAACTATGTTTGGAGCGAGGAGTCGGTTACAGATATTTTGGTGTAAAGTGTAATTCAGGTGCGTCTTCCAGAAATATTTAAAGAAGATTTTCAGATAAAGATACATTAAAATGGTTGCCCCTGGTGGTAAATTTATGTATGCACCTATATTTAGTCAATACTCTTTCTCTACTAAACTGAAAAATTAGTATGATATTTTTAAATAATTTGAAAATGTATGCATAAATGCATAGACCTTTATATACCTTCGAAATACTCAAAAAATGATTGCGAACCTAGATGGTACGATAAAGAGGTTAAAAAGGCACTTCGAAAACAGAGAGAGCACTCCACGGAAAAGTAAAAGCCTTTACTGGAATAGACCAGTCTGATTTCAGCTCAACAAGAACATTATTAGAGAAAAACAAAAATGCGAAATCCAATACTAAGGGTGTTATGCGAAACGCCCTACGTAATTTTGAGCAGAAAATTCTAAGGGATAGCTTAGAGGAGGACCATAAAGCCTTCTGGTCGTATGTACGTTAGAGAAATACGGAAAATTACAAACCGTTCGCTCATTAAGGGATAACGATGGCAGTATTACTAGTGATCCGAAAAAGCAAGCGAACATCCTTAACGACTTTTACCAAAGCGTATTCACAGCCGATAGTAGCTCAGACAAACTTCCAGTAACAGACGCAAACGCGTTGATGACAAGTATTTGTTTTACTGAAGATGGAATCGCTAAACTCTTGCGTCTAATCAAGCCGAATAAATCCCCAGGTCTCGAAGGTATTTCGGCTAGAGTATTGAAAGAACTGGTGGATAGCGTTGCTCCATACCTCCAAATTGTGTTCTTCAAGTCAATAAACGAAGCCAGCGTCCCAAAGGATTGGAAATTAGCGAATGATACGCCCATTTACAAAAAGGGATGAAAGGATGACCCAGGAAATTATAGGCCCATCTCGTTAACTTCGCTGACAGGCAAAGTAATGGAGCACATCGTTGTTAGCTCACTAATGAAGTTTTTAGATAGCGTTAGTTATTTCAATAAGAACCAACACGGCTTTAGAAAGTCCCGATAATGTGAAACTAAACTTGCGCTGTTCATCCACGACATTTTAAGATATACCGAGACTACTAAGCAAGTGGATGCTGTCTTCCTCGATTTTAAGAAGGCCTTCGATAGAGTTCCTCATAACAAATTAATGTACAAATTAAATTTGGCTGGTATTAATAAGGATGTAATTGGGTGGGTCAAGGATTTTCTCTGCGATAGGGAGCAACAAGTAGTACTCGACGGCGTTACTTCAAACAGAGTCAAAGTTACTTCAGGCGTACCTCAGGGAAGCGCAATTGGACCCCTTCTTTTCCTGATGTACATAAACGACTTGAGCCACGACATCGATAATAAAGTGAGGATATTCGCGGATGACACAGTAATATACAAAGAAATATCAAGCGAGGAAGACCTTGAATCCCTAACAAGCGACTTAGTTCGTATTCAACGGTGGTGCGAAAAATGGCAACTCGACCTTAACATAAGTAAATGCTCCGTAGTAAACTTTTTCGAAAGAAAACAGTTGCGGCAGAATAAATCATACAATATTAACAGAACAGAAATAAAATTAGTCGACTCGGTCGAGTATCTCGGAATCACTCTTACGAATATCATGAACTGGAGCGCACATATCCGAAACATTTGCGCTAAAACAATTAGAAAGCTCGGTTTCATTAGGCGTATTGTCGGTAGATGTGACGAAAAAGTTAGAGAGCGATGTTATTTTACGTTAGTTAGGCCCCATCTGGAATATGCATCAAGTATATGGGAACCGGCGGACGAAACAAGCACCCGTGAACTCGAGAAAGTACAACGGAAAGCGGTACATTTTGTAAAAAATGAAAGCGTTACTAAAATGCTCTCAGACGCAGGTTGGGAATCCTTAAAAGATAGGAGATTAGAAGCTAGATTGCGACTGCTTGGTAAATTTAGGGAAAGTACGTTTGCGGAAGAGGTAGTCGATATTACGCGACCCCCCCTGCTACCTTGGGCGATCCGACAATGAGAAACAGATGATAGGACGAGTCGTTTTAATAATTCATTCTTCCCGCGAACGATACGCGATAACAACAGATTTAAAAAAATAGTCCGAATCCTCGTTGTTTTCACCCGCTGCCACACGCCGAAAGGCGGCTTGCATGGTATTTATGTAGATGTAGAGGTAAAATAATTCAGAATAAGATCCTTTCGCTCTAGTTCCATCTCTACAAGGCATGTTGCCTAATCAGTGATATTTTACAAACTTTAAAGTTCTTTTCAAATACAAAGACAAATACTATTGAAACTTTAAAGAACCAGTACTGAATTCTGCCCGGAGATACGTGTCATGGACAAAGACATATCTCAGGGATATCGATGGAAATGACATGTCGAAGACGATGATGTTGCTTAAAGACCGTGATCCTAAGGAAAGTGAGTATATCTGGGAAAGACGACGACATAAAAATAATATTGAAAACAATAAACGGAAATTACTTAAAATGACACGGAATGGGCGCGTAACGGGTAGAAATAAGTAAGCAAGGAAGACATCGGAAAAGGGAAGGGAAGTATTCATATTGAAATTAAATAGGCAAAATGAAAAGAGTATANTCCCGCGAACGATACGCGATAACAACAGATTTAAAAAAATAGTCCGAATCCTCGTTGTTTTCACCCGCTGCCACACGCCGAAAGGCGGCTTGCATGGTATTTATGTAGATGTAGAGGTAAAATAATTCAGAATAAGATCCTTTCGCTCTAGTTCCATCTCTACAAGGCATGTTGCCTAATCAGTGATATTTTACAAACTTTAAAGTTCTTTTCAAATACAAAGACAAATACTATTGAAACTTTAAAGAACCAGTACTGAATTCTGCCCGGAGATACGTGTCATGGACAAAGACATATCTCAGGGATATCGATGGAAATGACATGTCGAAGACGATGATGTTGCTTAAAGACCGTGATCCTAAGGAAAGTGAGTATATCTGGGAAAGACGACGACATAAAAATAATATTGAAAACAATAAACGGAAATTACTTAAAATGACACGGAATGGGCGCGTAACGGGTAGAAATAAGTAAGCAAGGAAGACATCGGAAAAGGGAAGGGAAGTATTCATATTGAAATTAAATAGGCAAAATGAAAAGAGTATAGAAGAGCGATTAATAGTATAACGAGAAACGAGCGTAACGAGAAAAAAGTAACGAGCTGCTAACGAACACGAGAATTTGTGTATGTATATGCATTTGTATACGTATATGAGTATGTATGTGAGTATCCTGTTAATTCTCAATTTACACGGAGATACGAAAAAGATTAATCGTGGTGAAGAAATGACTGCAGATCTGAATGTAGTGAAATCGAATCATAAATAATTTAATATATTACCCAATGTGACAGACAGAACAGGCGTGTTGCTTCATAGGAAATTGAAACTCTTAAAAGAATTTTCACCTCTCAAGGTTCGCTATTAGACGCTAAGAGGTTCGGAAGTGAAGTTTATTTCTAACCTTTGCTACATTTTCCTGAGACAGGGATGGCGAACCTTTTGTGGCAAAAGTGCCATCTTTGATATATATCAAATATAGGAAAGCCAATGCGGTACAAAGTCATACTGTGGGATACAGATATTATCTACTTTATTATGTCAAAAATGAGATAAATATGTCTTAACAATACCAGCCACCGAGTAGGGCAAGCCAGCCATGAGAAGCCGGTCCCAAACCTGGATAAATGGTGAGGGTTGATGTCTGAAAGGGCATCCGACTGGAAATATAGACCAAAAAAATAGGAAAATGGATTTTTTTCTCGGAAGAAATGTTCCGGAGGTAAAATAGTTTCCCGGTCGGATCTCCGGGGAAAACATTTTCCGAAAACACTAGTAATACGAATAAAATCGATATACGAATTGGAACGATTAATGTTGGGACTATTTACGGTAATAGCAGAAAGATTGTGGATATTATGCAGAGAAGGAAGATCAAAATACTGTGTGTGCAGAAGACAAGATGGAAAGGAAATAAATCATAACATTCGCGTACGGCCAAAAGGTGCATTACTGCAGTTCAAACAGAAAAAAAGCGTATTCACGGGCGATAGTTGCAGAGATACCCTTCCGGAGATTAATACGCTCTCTTCAATGGAAAGTATATGCTTTAACAAAGATGGAACTGCAAAACTCTTACGTAACATTAAGTTAAACAAATCGCCAGGTCCAGAGGGTATTCCGGCTAGAGTATTGAAAGAAATGGCAGAAAGCGTCGCCCCTTATCTCAAAATTATATTTACCAAGTCCATGCGCGAAGGTAGAGTCCCAGTAGATTGGAAGTCAGCGAATGTTACGCCCGTTTATAAAAGTGGATTGAGGGAGAACCCAGGAAATTATAGGCCTATCTCATTAACTTCACTCTCCGGAAAAGTAATGGAGCACGTCGTTGTTAGCTCACTTATGAAGTTCTTAGATAGCAATCGTTTCCTCAGTAAGAACCAACACGGATTTAGAAAGAACCGATCATGCGAAACCCAACTAGCTCTATTCGTCCACGATATCTTAAAGTCTGCCGAAAGTAAAAAACAAGTGGACGCTATTTTCCTTGACTTCAAGAAAGCTTTCGACAGGGTCCCCCACTACAAATTAATTTACAAACTAAAATTAGCAGGTATCAACAAGGAAATAATTGAATGGATAAAGAATTTTCTACACGAGAGAGAACAGCAAGTGGTACTTGATGGCGTTAGTTCGAATAAAGTCAGAGTCACTTCAGGCGTACCCCAAGGCAGCGTAATCGGACCTTTACTCTTCCTCATTTATATCAATGACCTAAGCGACAAGATCGATAGCAATGTGAGGATATTTGCGGATGATTCGGTAATATATAGAGAAATATCAAGTGACGAAGATAGTGCTTCACTCTCAAACGACTTAGCTCATATACAAATGTGGTGCGAAAAATGGCAACTAGATCTTAATGTAGATAAATGCTCTGTAGTAAATTTCTTCGAAAGGAAACAATTGAATCAGAACAAACCGTAAAAAATTAGTGGAACGAATTTAAATGTAGTCGATTCAGTAGAACATCTTGGAATCACCCTTACCAATAATTTAAACCGGAGCACACATTCGAAAGATATGCGGTAAAGCAACTAAAAAGCTCGGTTTTATATAGCGTATTGTAGGTAGATGCGATGAAAAAGTTAGAGAGCGATGCTATTTCACGTTAGTTAGGCCCCATCTTGAATATGCGGCGAGTATATGGGAGCGTAAGACGATATGTTTTGTTAAAAAGAGCTACGATAGAGAAGCAAGCGTAACGAAAATGTTCTCAGACGCAGGTTGGGAATCCTTGAAAGAAAAGAGATTAGAAGCTAGGCTGCGATTGTTAGATACATTCAGAGGAAATACATTTTCGGAAGACGTAATTGGTATTATGCCACCCCCCTGCTACTTCTGCCGATCCGACAGTGAGCGTAAAATAAGAGAAAAAGATGGGAGGACAAGACGTTTTAGGGACTCGTTTTTTCCGCGAACGATACGTGATAACAATAAATTAAAGAGTTAATTCTACTCTTGCTGTTTACACCCCCTGCCACACGCCGGAAGGCGGCTTGCAGGGTATTTATGTAGTTGTAGATGTAGAAAGATAAGTACTGAAGTGGGCATTATTTTTTACAAAGAACTTAAGGAAGAAGTCTCTAAGGTAAACAGGAGAAATGATCGCACCACGAGTTTGAAGATGGTGCGAAAGTGAAGGAAGGTTATAAAAGAAAGAGGGATGAAGATTATTAGGTCAATAACATAATACATGACAACAAAAAACATAAAAGGCCTATTTGTAAATCTTAACGAACAATTACCATCTGTTAGGAAGTTAAAATATCTTGGATCTAACTTACAGAGTAATGGATTGGAAGCTAAAATACAACACAGAATAAACTGCGGATGGCTGAACTGGAGAAAGATCAGTGGAATACTATGATGAAAGGAAAGTTATTCAAGGCTGTGGAGAGGCCTGCTATGCTGTACGAGGAGGAAGTATGGCTGATTGTAAGGGTACAGGAAAGAAAGCTAGAGCTAACTGAAATTAGGATGCTGCGTTGGATGTGCGGAGTAACGAGAAAATAGAAGTTAAAAAATAAGTATGAAGAGATAAACGATAAAAGAAGGGTCCCATATGTAGTGATAAATGATGAAAAAAGATACAACAAAGTAGACCACGATGCTATGGATATTCGCAAAGAGCCATGTTGGTAAAAGAGTTGAGAAACTAGAAGTTAGTAGGAAAACGAAGAAGGGAAGATCAAATATGATATGTAAGGACAACGTGGCAGAAGACATAAAGGAGGAACGCTGAAGAAAATAAGAGACTTTAGATAGAGACATGTGGAGGAGAAGAATAAAAGAAGGAAACGCCGATCCCATTGATATGGGATAAGGTGATAAGAAAGAAGAAGAGATAAAGATGTTTTAATTAACGTACATAATAATTATCACTAATAATGAGGATAACCCAAATTTATTTACTCAGACGCTTTATTTTTAAATGAAAAATACATAGCAAGGATAGTGCATTTAGAGTTCCGCGTGCCAAAAAAATCTCTCGCTTGTCACTTAGGCCCCTTTCACACGGGTCCACCAACGAACCCACCAAGAGAACGGCGGGATGGTCGATCCACCACGTCGTCCAATTTCTTTCGATGAGACCTTTCACATGTGGCCGCAGGGATATTAGAATTATTGACCGCGGCTGCCAGATTTTTGACCTCGGAAGATCTGCAGCAACGAAGTCATTTCATTGCCCTATGCCTTTCAGATGATGCGCGACTTCCTATGCAACCACACGTGTTTTGGATTTGCATTTCGAAAAACATAAGATGGAAACTGAAAATAGAGAGCGCTTTGATAGGGAGATAATGGAGATGGATTCAAGGCCTGCACTTGACAAGAACAGTGATGAGTATTTGGATAGAGATGTGAAGGAGAGGAGGGAGAGAGAATTTTTGCTGATAATTTCCAAACTATTACTTAGGAAGAATAGACTTGAAAAAAGTCTGACGGGACCGGAAATCGAACCCGGGTCTCCC
Organism: Ladona fulva; assembly: GCA_000376725.2. NCBI lineage: Eukaryota > Metazoa > Arthropoda > Insecta > Odonata > Libellulidae > Ladona > Ladona fulva. The sequence continues at coordinate 2,342,262 of KZ308219.1, read as the reverse complement.
AATTGCCGGTCGGGTGCTCTGTCCGTTGAGCTATCCCGGCAGTACAGAAAGTTCTGGTGGGATAGCTCAACGGACAGAGCACCCGACCGGCAATTGGGAGACCCGGGTTCGATTCCCGGACCCGTCAGACTTTTTTCAAGTCCATTCTTCCTTGGGATTTTTCCTGGGTGCGCACCATCTTGCGCAAAGTCACCCTTACCCATTTTCGTTTTTTTATAATATTACTTATGGATGGGCGAAAATTACTTCCTCTACGAGATAAAGTTTAAGAAATTATTGCCTAGTCGAATATGTTAGAAAGAGGGAAAGGTTGGACCTTTCTATTAAAAAAAGACGCTGAAACATTGCCAACATTGTCCAGTTTTCTTTCTATGGCTTTTCTCCTGTGACTTTCTTTCCTATTTCATTTCTGTGAATTTTTACCTAGATTCGAATCCATTATCCTCGGTTTCTTTATTTTCGACGTTCACGTAAAGCCGTAAACAGAGCAACAGCGACAGTTACGTCTTCTACGTCCATTTCAAGAAGAAAAAAGCTCTCGCAGCCAACGACCCCGTCTTAGAAATGGTTGGTCGCGCTGCCATGGTGGACTCGTGAGAACATAGAATAAGGATTCTTACTCTATGCGTGTGAAAGGGGCTTAGGGCACACGTATCATAGTTTCACTGCCCCTGACCTTCATTCATCATTCAAAAGAACCATAGAAAAGTTAGCTTTTCCAATGACTATCCATTTTGATGATGGATGACATTATTTGCGGAAGATAAGCCGGATGTATACTGAGAAATGAAGATAAATAATATTATCGAATCAACAAAAAATTAAAGACACGAAATTTTTTGGTGTAATAGGATATGGCTGCTGATACTTAATGAAAACTTTTTTCTTTAAACGAAAGAAAGCATTGAATAATTACGAAATAGGTAATTTAAAAGATGAGATTTTAAAATTATATTTGCAAAAACAATATTAGGAACTGTCAGAAAACTTGTATTGTCGACCAAATATAAAATTTCACCAAAGCAGCAGGTAAATTCTCTCTGAGTAGTACTCTTTTTTAGGCATAGAAATGACAGAAATAGCTCCTTTTGCTAAGCGCAGTAGAAAGTAAAAGAGGTGTAATTGATTTGAATGAAAATAGAGATGTCCGATTTAACATCAGGTATGATGGACTAAATCCTTGCAGGGGATGAATCTTTAAGAAAGGGACAGCATTTTTTCGTGAAGAATGAGTTGAATAACAAATGCTCTTTAATTCTGTAAGAAATTAGATTACATCTCTACGACCTTCAATCCAAGAAAAACCTACACGAAGCATTGATTTTTAAAATAAAATTTATACCTAACTTTTTTTTAAGTTCACAGGATAAGGATTCTGTAAGACTTTACTTACCAACCTTCCATACTATACAGCAGACTTACATGGTAAATAAAACTTTGTAGCATATTATTAGTAAATCGCTATAACAGATTTCAAACCTACCAATGACTGTCTATAGAATGTAAATCTTTAATTCGACAGTCGCGAGCCGCTATTATACGAAAAATGTAATGTAATCCTTTATGAAATTTCAAGTAAAAAAACTTCTGAATCAGTGAAGCGCTGCGCAAGCAACAATAGTTCGTCGTTGTTGAAATAGTGTGAAGTTCTGCGTATCGTAACTGAATATATCTCTTTCAGAATTTTCAAATTAAAAATTGGAGTTTCCTTCCTTCTTTGCATAGGAAGTCTTAGAGAACGATGTTATTTTGCGTTGGTTAGGCCTCATCTTGAATATGCATCAAGTATATGGGATCCGGCAGACGAAACATGCATCCGTGAACTCGAGAAAGTGCAACGGAAAGCGATACGTTTTGTTATTATTATTATTATTATTTCACACATATGTTACAGTTGGATTACTAGTCCGGTGGTGACAAATCCCCATTCCTCTCAATACAAAAATACACTCAGACAAAATACAAATACCATAAGTTTACATATGTTATTTCCCATCCAAATTATCCAATCATTAAAACAAATTTTAGTCTAAATAAAAAAATAATTATATTAGTGCTAATGTTTTACACCTGTTTCTGAATTCCTTTACAGTTTTTTTGTAAGGGTTTAAGGGCTCCTTCAGGCAACATATGCCATTCCTTTATTCCTCGATTGATGAAGGAGTATTTAGCAATGTCTGTTTTTTGCTTTCTCAATTTTAATTTTTGATCGTGATCTCCTGTCGCTTTGTAACTTGGTTTTTCTATTCTTCTTTTTAATTCCTCCCAAGCATCACCGCCTGTTCTATCTCATTGGTCCGCAGCTTGATGAAGGGCTTTAATTTTCAGGGGTAATGGCAATGATATTGTTTCTCGTCCTCCGCAAAGGTGTACTAATCCTAGATGAGATGTAGATCTTGAGCACATTTCGCAAATTTTCATTGTCATCACTGTTCTTAAGACACACTCACTACGATGTGAGCCAAGTAATAGGATTTGCGTCTTTCATTGAAAAACCCTTTCTCTATTTCAATGGATAGAGCTTATTTCCCACAAAGTTGAAAATCGAATAGCATGGGTATCGATGTATAATATTAGTATTGTTAGAAGTGCTTCGACTGCTTTGGTTATTTCGCACGTAGGCCCCCACCGAAAATGAACCCGGAACCGCTTTCACCGGTCGAACGCTTTGACCACTTGGCAATCCGAAAGCCCAGTATGACTTTCAGAAGCTCATTTCACTTACAGAGATGTATTTCGTATATATTTTTTATTTTTACTATTCATAATTCGCTTTTATTCAGTGTGCCTTCCGACTCTGGGCTGGTATACGTAATGTTTTGTCACGAAACGACTCTAATTGTAAACTTTCAAAGCAGAATAACTTTTGGCTCTGTTTGTTTAGAACTAATGAGTCCATGAAATTCTGTTATTCCAAGAAAATGCAATTAGAACTAATTTAAGACTAAAAATTTCTTTATAAATATATCCTGAGACTGAAAATTCATATAAATCGCAAACATCAACATGATATAAACGTCGGAGTAGCTTGAGTATTACGTAGGGCTAAAAATCGAGATGATAAAGCATTGCGAAGTTTCCTTACCATGAAAGATATGTATAATTTTCAAGCAAGGAGTATTGCCTCCCCTTATCCTCCACGATAATACTCGAACTTCGGTCATATTTCTCCATTTTCTTTAGATTCCCTCTCTGTTGTCATCTACGTTTGTAGTAATAGGTTCGTTCAGTTACTTCAGAATACTGATTAAAATATCCTCCGTTTTTTCTTATAATTTGAAACTCTGAAATTACAAATATTTTTAGCTTAATCCAGATACAATATTCGATATACAAATATTTTATGATCACTGTATCTTTACGTAGGACATTCAACACATTCATATTCGCTGATGAGTTTTTGAAGTAGTAATTTCAAAGTAGTCGAAGTGTGTTATATACTGGGATAAACAATCATAACAATAGTGGTTTTAATAGTAAAGCGGTAAAGCCTTTCGATTTTGCGTGGGAAAGAATTTGATATCATGGAAATTTAGATCAATACATAAACGTATATAGTATTTTATTCTTACCATTCTTATCTTAAGAACCATGCATTCAAATTATTCTAACTCTGAGCAAAATTTCAATAGTTCGCCAAATTTCTCTTCTTAGTTAGCATTATACCCAGAAGAGACCGCTATTTTAAGGACTGATAGTTACGGCCTCTTTGAGGGAATGCTTTAACTGTTTCACGTCACTTAAACATTGATTTTATTAATAAAAGCATTACAAATAGTTCAAACCTATTATTTTAGTTTTTCTTTATATAAAATAAACAGTTATTTAATAAAATTACTAATTCACACAAATGTTCAATGCTCACTTTCTCATACTTACATGCAACCGGCGGAAGTCGCTTAGCACCTCTGCGCATGCGGCCTTGAGGTTTCGAACTCTAGCCATCTTTACAAGGTTTGATTGTTTGACTGTAAATTTTGCTTTAATTCTCCCATTCATGTCAGAGCCACAGTCAGCTCTTTTACTACGCAAGCAGTTAGCAGGTACGTTAATAAAATTAATGTTGTGAATTATAACCTAATATTATACGAAGTTGCAGAGCAATGACCCTAAATAAATGACAAGGAACGTCGACCTCGTAGAGTCGAGTGATAGCTTCTTTGTCAAGAGCAGCTGATTCATTCTGCTCAGTTTATTAATTTAAGTCTCAAGTGTAATGTTGCTGAATAAATTTAAGTGTTACTAGCAATACTACTATTCTACCTTTGTAATTATCGGAAATTTCAATATCGACAATGCTTTGCGAAATTTCGATGGTAATATTTTCGATAATCACATCCCAATTTTCAAATTTTAATATTATAATATTTATTCTTATATATTTGTAATCTTTATTATTTGAGATGCATTATGGGTTGCATAAACAGAAGTAAATGACCTATTTTTCCAGAACTGAATAAGAACCCGGTCGAAGGGTTCTCAGCTGGTTTGATAGACGACAATGACATATACAGATGGGAAGTACTTATTATCGGCCCACCAGATACCTTATAGTAAGTGTTTTCTAATAATTAATTTCTAATCCACTGGATTTATATCTGTTAATACGTGTATATCTGATTTTATCTTTTCAGTGAGGGTGGCTTTTTCAAAGCCCATTTATATTTTCCCAAAGAGTATCCACTGCGGCCTCCCAAGATGAAGTTCATAACGGAAATATGGCATCCAAATAGTAAGCATATGTTTCTAACTCTTCGTGTGGCCTTTTACCGATTTCTATTACTTACTAATGTCTTTTTCCATCTTTACACGAAGAATTCTTTAAATATTTTAATCATTCATCATTCCGCAATTTTCTTAATCTAAAAATTAAAAAAATATATTTCAGTTATTAGCAAAAATGTAAACCATGATTCATTTGCAAAGCATGGTTCTTACAAGAGATTATTAGTTTTTCGCGAAAGTAGTTTTCTTCCCTCATACCATATCGATTTTTATTTTTTCTTTACTCAGTTTCTGATGGGAGACTGCCTTTAAATCTGTAGCTATTAACCGCTAACATCGTTCGTGGAGCCATTCAATATGTTACTCTCCTCGCTTATATATTTGGTGTTATGCGGATGTTCGATTTTCTTACTACGAACTCTTTGAAGTTTCCATTTTCTTTAACTCTATCATATTAGGAAGCCTCAGGAAGTACATGTGATATTGTTTTTCTATCCGGCTCTTTAATCTGATATCATGTAAATGATCTATTTATCCTATATTAGTTGATAAGAATGGAGATGTGTGCATCTCTATCTTGCACGAGCCCGGAGATGATAAATGGGGCTACGAGAAAGCGTCTGAACGATGGCTTCCAGTTCATACTGTAGAGACCATATTAATCTCAGTGATTTCAATGCTGGCTGATCCTAATGATGAAAGCCCAGCTAATGTGGATGCTGCTGTAAGTATTGCTTGCTTAATTTTAATTTTCAGGTATTGTGTGTGATAAGTATGATTTCATTGTAGATGTTGGGAGTACTGTGAGTAATATGTGAAGAGAACCACTGCATTAAATCCAGCTGTATTCAACTTTTCTGTTTGCATAAAGGACAGTATTAAAATGAGTCATGCTAGGTGGGTTATGGGTCCAACGATCAAGGTCATTACGATTGTTGGAGCAGTGGTTTAGAACAGTGTACCAGTTGTAATGAACACAGTTTCATTACCTTTTTTTGATAGTTGGGTGTAGTTCTAAACAGTAATTTTTCATTCATAGCAGTGGATGTGGAATTTTGTATGCCACTTTGTTCTGAGGAAAGATCTCAGAAAAGTACTTTGTGAGCATGCTGTTGTAAATCTTGTGAAGTTTTTACAAGGATGAATGCAGTTATAATAATTTGCCTTTACACCAAAATTTCTGGCCCAATAAATAATTCAGGTTTACAAGGGTTGTCAAAATGAGTGGCCCATTTAATTTTGATTTCAGATACAGGGAATTTACCGTTATAACTATTGAGTTTGCTGTTATGTTCCACAAATGATAGTGTGTTATTTCAGTGATTTCTATGGAGAATTGTTAATTCATGTTGCTGATAACAATTGTTAATTCATAAGAATTGTTAAAACATGTGGTAGCAATTTACATCTCAGTTATTGCGTTACATTAGATTTCATTCAATTCTTCAGCTAAATAATCTTAGTGTTTGTGTATAATAACTTTAAAATGCACAACTTTCAGCTGATTACATTCTCGTAAATCACGAAATATTCATAAAGGTGTCATGCAACCTCCATCTCACGTTTTGCCAGGGCATTTGCTCTAATTAATATTTGTTGGAAGATAATGCAGTGCTGCTATCATGTAGAAATTTTACCCGGCTAAGATAAAATTTGTTGACCCAAGAAGAAGAAAATTATTAATTAATCAATGTTCGTTGATTAACATGTATTACTAAGTAATGGCAGTTATAAAATGAAACTTGGGCAAATTCTTCATTTGAACTTCTAATTTTGGGGAAATGTATAATATGAAGAGATTTTAGGCATTAGCATTTTTCTTTCTGAAGCCACAAATTTCAGATTTTCATTTCAACAATTAATTTTAGTCTAATTAAGAAGTCATCATGTGAGAGACAGTTGCAGCAATTGAGAAAGTGTTGTGTTATCTAGTTAAGATCATAAACCATTCAGCAGATTATGACTACAACTAATAGAAACTACTCTGACACCCACTTTCAGCTATCTTTTCTGCCTAGACTTCTACAATTATTACCTTATAGTTCCCGCAAAAGAAAAAGGGTAAAGGTGACTGCGCATTAATGCATTGACCTATGTTTTCAACCTTTTTTTTCCTCCTAGGATAGTTTCCATTAAAAAGCAGGATTACTTAGTTTTCTTGCTGAAACTGTTGAATCTATCTCAAGGGATGTCTTTGTTTCCACGAATGAATTATTAATGTATTAAAATTTCAGTTGACCTTACAGAATTTTTAGCCTTTTTATTGTTATAATGGAACTATGAGACAAAGCTTACAAATGTTTTCAGATGATGATGAGAATGCTCACTCATCTTTTACCTCAGAATAAGTTATGAAGTTGCTAACACTCGAAGATATTTTTGTGAATGGTTCAGGATGTCATAGATACTGCATGCTAACTAACAGTCATCATTTATTCCAGAATATGAGCAGTTGAGGTCCTAAATTTCAAGGTAGTAGAGGGTTTTGGGGATTGTGGGGAAAGTATAAGCACTTCAGCTGGCCAAAGCTTAAGAAACTTTTAGATTAGTGCAAATTCAGTTCAATTCATATAATAACTTCAGTTAATATCTTTCAGAAGATGACTTAAATTATTGATCCAGGAGGCTGCTAAGAGAATACATCAGTAATGGCAATGCTGAAATAATAATTGTTCATAGAACCATATTATGGGAGCAGATAGGACTCATCAAAAAGAATACTTAAAATTACATTTTTAGCATTAATATATGTACCTTATGCAGAGGATATCATTTATAAGAATTCTGTCAGTGTTTGTCTTCAAATTCTTTTCTTCGTCGTCATGAAATCAGGTTGTAGAGATAGATTAAATTGTAGATTAGCACCTTAGAGTTCATATTATAGAATAGTTACTGTAGCTGTCATTAGATATTTTGTCTCCAGGTAAATGATTGAAGAAGTCAGAATAGATTAAAGATAAGTTAACATTGATGATAGAATTGAATTTTTTTTACTTGGAAGGATCCCAAGCTCCACAAATTGTAAATGATGTTAAAAATTGCAATTATCATTCTTGCAAATGAGAGTAATCACATGCATCTGATACTTAACAGTTCCGAGAGGTTCAGTTTGTAGGAAGATATCATCTGAGGCTCTAAGGTGTTAGGCTATTTTGGCGTGCAAACCAAGTGTTGTGTACCCCTGTTCTATATCCTATTCTTATCAGTCAGTTTGCTTATAAGTGGGCTTCTGAATTATTATGTCTATTTTTTACAGCTTAATGCAAACATCTAGGTCTTCTGTCTTCGAAACAAAATCGAAAGTATCTCTTTTGTAATTGAATATGTAATTTTGGCATTACTATGTTGGTATACTATCCTTATAAAAATTATGATTGATGTTTTTGTCATGTATTTGCCACTCCTGTTTATAAATATTTGTTATATTGTGTGAGAATTGTTAAAAAATTTTAATCTAAGATATTAAGCATCTATCATAAAGGCATTTATTGTGTATTCATGTTTTTCTTGGACTTTATTCACCTAATTGAAAGATTTTTAACTAAAAGCGCTTTTTAATGAATTGTTAACTCTCATTGTTTTTACAGAAAGAATGGAGGGAAAACTATACGGATTTCAAAAGGAAAGTGGCACGGTGTGTTAGAAAAAGTCAAGAAGAATGTTTGTAGGGATAATGTGTGGATTTAAGGGAGTTCAAGGTTAGTTTTCATTTGCTAGACCTTCAATTTTATTTTCTAATTGTTTTGAGAAAGAATCTTAGTAAATTACCATTTATTTAGATTTAATTTAAGAATTTTCAAGGTAATATAATTTTGGCTAGAATAATCTCTCGATGCCATATATATGAAACAATATCATCATCAGTTCCAGTTGGCAGATTGGAGGTTTGATCATTACTGCTACCATGATTTTTTGTTGAAATAAGTCTGTATATCTATTAACCGTTTCTGGCTTGTGTGATAAACTCTGGCCCAGTATTATAATCTACAATTGAAAGGACTGATAATTATGTTCACATATTACCATACTTTTGAAAGCTTAACTTTAGATTATAGTTAATATCTTGTACACATGATAGATTAGCTTGGATATTAACTATAATCTTCACTTTAACTCGAACAAACCATTATGACATTGGGCCTAAAGTGAACTTCGGTTATTATATATATAAGTCCATTTTATGCATCCATAATAGGCCCTTAGTCATCTTTGAAAGATCAGATATCTCATATTTGATTGTGTGTGACCATTTATTACTGTATGTGGAATGAAATCATTTAAGTATATTTTGTCATTGTAAAGTCCATCCTGATCTCAGTGGATGAATGAAAGATTGAAACTCAAAAGAATGCAATTTAAAATCAGTTTGTCAAATTGGCTTATTGTACAGTATCCACCATTTTGTTTTCTTGACTGTTACTGGTTTGCATTTTAATTTCCCCTCTGTGTTTTACAAGTTCATGCTTAGTGATCATTTGAAAAGGAATGTATAAAGTCTACAATTAAGATCAAATGGTCTATCTTATTTTTGTATCAATAACTCTTTAAGGGAATGGATAAATCTTTCTAAGTCAGAATGTTATTTTCAGACTAATTTTTAGATGAAATAAGATTTGCTGCTTTCCCGGTGAATAATGAAAAGGAATTCTTCACGGGTTATCATCCGGGTAAGTTCATGGTTATTCACCGACGTTTCGGCATCGACCACTGATGCCATTTTCAAGGAATGCAGAGTATTTTGAGGTCCTCAAAATACTCTGCATTCCTTGAAAATGGCATCAGTGGTCGATGCCGAAACGTCGGTGAATAACCATGAACTTACCCGGATGATAACCCGTGAAGAATTCCTTTTAATTTTTAGATGTTTGCTATTATGTATTGTTCATTATTGACCCTTCAGAAGTTAGTAAATCTATCTGGAAATCATTTTTTATTACATTATTGCTTATTTTAAATCTACAATGTTAAGAATTTTTATGATGAATTTGTCTTAATGATCCTTTGTCTGTTGCATATCGTAAAAATAAAAAGGTAATAACATTATTCTAGGTAAATAAAAAGACTCATATTAAACTAAAAATTAAATCAGTTCCGTAAAATATACTGTGAATAGAAACTATTTGTAGTGGTTACGAAGTAGTGAAAGGATTTTACGTAGTATTTACTCCTGTTAATCTTTTCTTTTAGTATCTTAAAGTATCTTTGAATTGCTTAAAATTGTCCCATAATTTAGCCTACAATTGTGATGTATTCAAAATTTCTTATATCAAAAGATAAGAATGACTCTGGCTCCAAATAATTATTTTTGTCATTCTCCTTAACGCCCCTTAAAATTATGGCAAAAATTCTTCAAAATACTATTACTACATTCTAATTTAGTGGGAAAAAATTAATCTGCATAACACAGGGATAGAGCATTCATATAATGCCAAAAAAGCCATGCTTATGGAGCTCTTATTCATAAATATTAAAGATAGTATTTATAGTGTACAATAAATGACACAATTGATTAAGAATCTGTTTTCCAAAATTACTGTTGCTTCATTGTCTTAGAAATGTCTGTCTGGCCTTGTCTAGAGCTGTCAATCTGGTGTAAATGGGTTCATCTATCACTATTTTAGGAAGGTTTCAGAAAGCAGGTGACTCATAATGTTATCTTGGTATCTCTACTGGCACTGAAATCTTAGCATAGATACTAGATACTAATTTTATTTAAATACTCAGTATGTGTAATTGAAACTAGGGATCATTGTTTTTTAAATTGAAACAACTTATCTAATTTTCATATCTAAAATAATGCCCTCAATCAATAACAATACTTCTTTTACTGCTTATTTCAGATAAAAGTGAATGTAGAATGAACTTCTCATTAAAAAAATTGTCGGTCGACAAAGATAACTCAAAAATAACTTTAGACTCATAATTAAATGCATAAGCAATCTGCACGTGTAAAATAATGGAAGTATTTATACTTGATTCCCTATTTCATTTGCCAAATGAGATAGATGCTAGTGAAGGAAGCAATATTACTTCCTTTGTAGTTGAATATAGTACTGAACATATTGCCTGAAAGATGTCAAGTGTGGAGCTAAACATGTAAAACATAGTCTAGAAAGTAAATTGTGATATACACCTAAATTTATCTAGTGGTACCTTGCTTTCTTATTTGTAACCCTTCTAACTGAATGTTTCTAATGAGTGATCCCCATTTAGAATAATGAAAAGTGAATTATTCTTTTTTCGGGCCAAAGGATAGTCCAGTTTGGTAAACTCAAGCATGGAATATGCTTAGTTAAGAAGTTAATAAAGCCATTGAATGTCAGAATGATTGTAAAAATTTTAAAACGATCAATGAAATGTGCAGGTAATGATTGGAGTACTCAATAGATGCTATTTCTGGAGCAAATACATATTTCATTGTGAATTCGGTTCTAATATTCACATTGAATTCCTCTAATATTATGTAGGAGTTGAAAACTACTGGATATTTAATTATTTTTACCGTAAAACTTGTTTATTTATGAGATATATATTCAAGATATAGTATTTTTGATAGGTATTTACTTATTAAAAGTATAATTTTTCTTATTCTTATTTTGTGTTTTTTAGTCAAATAAATTATCAGCTGACCGAATACTAAATGACCATAGGACTTTTTGTTTTGTGTTTAATGTTTCACTTTATTTATGTTATTTCATTAATACTAACATCTGATTCCTTTTCAGGGAGATTTTCCGCCAAGATGAGGGCAAGATCTCAGGGGTCGATGGGGGATGAATGTGATTTTTAAATTTTTTGTATAAATTAACGGTCACGGTGTTTGTCTGTTGAGTGACACTTGGCCCATTTGGATCAGTTCCAGGGGCAGAAATTAGCTTTTGCCGGTTATCCCCTTATTGCCCCACACCTCTTGTTACCTTCATAAATTCTGAGTCTCACATTAATTATTTCCCTGAGTGAGGATTGAAGATGCTGTGTCAGGAGGTTCCTCCCCTTCGCTTCACTCCTTTCCCACAAACTCAGCTGGGTGGCGACACCGATGAAGGAGTGGATTGAGTGAAGAGCCATCTTTTGGTGGTCCACACGTTTGTTCTGCATTTTTTCTGGGATTATTTTTGTGTGTATTGGTGTGTAATCAAGTTGAAGTGTTTCTGTCAGGATCTATGCGTGCCGAGCTTGAAGAAAGCTGAGGAAAAATTGTGTGCAAAATTATAACCAAGCTTTTATTCCAAGTATCTCTTTATCCCTCTGCCCCCTCCCCCACCCACAACGTCGCGATGCTTGCTCATCATCCATATCGAGCATCCCTTGCATCATTTCCTTCAGGGTTGTCAAAGGCATGCATCGAATGTCTGTGTTTGGACATCAGTGAGATTAGAACGGGACATGTATCAGAGACTCTTTTTAATTGTTTAAGAATGCTGTGAACCATAAGACTCATGAGTGGATTCTTATTCTGCCCTTAGTGATGCCACATCTCAGAACTGTAGGTTTTTTTTCTGTTCATCGTCATTCCTTATTTGGTGTCTGATTTGTGACTTTTTCTCTGTTCACATTTACCTTAGATCTACTTCTGCATCATGCGTGTACAAAGCTCCCTCTAAAATTACTTGACATTCAGCAATTCTTCTAACACTGTGCACACCACAAGCCATCATTAGTTTGATTATCAGTTTGATTTGTGGCATCGCATTAGGAGGGTTTGATTGAGGAAGGCATGCAATTTTGGTTGTGGATCAGGCTGACTGTAACTTTTTCTATGAAGGAAAAAACGCTTAAAAAAGAAAATGGATCAGCTTTCCTTCACTTTTAAACCTAAGTGTTATTTTAATAATGTCCAAGGTTTCCTGAAGATGAATTTCTAAGATCCCTTTATCAAATAAGATGAAGAAGTCATGATTTTAAAAATGTAATCCTATATCAACTTGCAAATGGGCAATTCATAAAACTTGTAGGGCTTGTCTTAATTTGAATATGACTGCTTTGTCCCAGCTGGCATAGATCCATATTCTGTTTTGAGTATCTGGGAATGTAAGTGTTACTATTAGGGCTCCTATTAACTCTCATTAGTCATCTAAGTTTTGTGGTGTTGATCAGAACTTGTGGGTGAAGTAAAATCACCAAGCCAACAGAGGAAGATTGTTTCATAAAGAAGCAAAATTAATCAGATGTATTTGCATGGAAGATGACAGCATTTTATTATTCCATTGTTGCATAAAGAACAAACCTAGTTAATACTTTTTTCACAAGGTTAACCTTGCATTTAGTTTGTTGGGTTTGTTGAAGTTTTCCTCTTTGCTGTAAAAATTGATATCAGTCAAAGTCTACTATTATGTTTGTGTAACAATTAATTTACCATCTACCCATTATCATTTTTTTTCTAATTATGAACTTAATGGATGTCATATGTTCATAGATTAAGCCTAGAATCCGTTCATCTCCATACTGAGGTTTTTCTTGGGTCTGCATTCAATTGTCAATCCCCTAATCAGAGGTGGTGCATATTCAAAGCTTTAAAATTGATTATGCTTTAGGAATGGAAGGAGTCGATTGTGAAGTGTATTATCAACTGTAATTGTGATATGTTTCTTATCAGTACATTCAGGGATCATAAAATTAATCTGCTGAAAGTTATTTTGATTCCTCTTTGTTTACTCATCTAATAAAATAGGGATTAAATACCTGCTGATTTTTTGCATTTACATAATCATTATGGATCTTTCAGCAAAGACTTGCCCTTGTGAGGTAAATATTGTTGAGCCATTATAAACTTGGCCCAGACTCAGGCATATGATTTTGTTGCCCTGGAAGTCGTTGCCCAATCTTTCTTGGGCCCAAAGTGGTTGAATAGGTAATATGAACGCCAGAGCCAATGCAACTAAATTTCCTAATGGTGTAATTGATACTGTGAATTTTGTCAAGAGGCTTATGAACATTTGTCCCTTATGTTATTCCAATTTTGCCTTTGTCTAAATCTGACAGACATTATGAACAGCTGAACTATGAATTATAGCTAATACTATTATTATTTAATTATCATTATGATCTGCACAGGTATTTTGAGTGATGAATGATACATTTTGTCATGCAAGGATGTGAAGTGTGGTATTTCTCGCAAACTCTTTAGTAACAATTTTTCAATAAAATGCATAAAATTTTTCAAGTTTCTCTTTACTAATATAGATTTGTTTTAATTGTTTCAAGCTAGCAGTGATTTATGACATGCTGGTTTGAATTGATTTTTTTAAAGGTGTATATTTTGAACATCTTTACATTTCTTGAAAAGGACCACTTTCATTATGAATCCATATGACTTTGGGGCATATCCTGAAAAGCAGTGCAGTATCTTCTGCCATCAGTATTGTTCACATGTAAGGTTTTATTTTGCTAGTGATTAGTGCTAGCATTTGTCATATTCAAGATATAAAATTTGAAGTTAACACTTTTGCACTTGAGTTGAAAGAAGTCTATAATGATACTTATTTTATTACATATACATCAACAGTTGAATAGCCATCACTTGGTTATACCTTGATTAACTTAGTGACCATTCAGCTGTGACAAACACATTTTAGCTAAGATGACATAATTTCTACCATTCCTATTTTATAAAATATATAATTCTCTGGAAAAATGAGTTTGTTTTAACTACAATGATATTACAATAGATTATAAATAATATATAATTAAATATTCAAGATAGTTCACTAATTATTAGCGGACTGGTGTAATATGCAAAATTTTGTTCCATTTCTGAGGTTGGTATTTGAGGAACTCTTATGCTAGCCACAGGCATATTGCTACCCGGTGCAGATGGTCATTCAAGAATTACATCCATATAGACATATTTAAGCCCTCAAGATTGACTTACGAACACACTGTATGGAGACAAATGTTCTTTTTTTCTCACTTAAACAATTGTGCCATGGTGGTTAAATTTTTTTGCACTCATTCGTACTTGGTATCTCCCTTGATGTTATTTTCGCTATAATGCTTAAAAATTAATAAGTTACGTTGATTAATAGAAGGTGAATAAGCAGTATCAATAAAGTCTTTAGCTGGTAGAATCTTTATTCTCCACAAAAAGCTTTGGAGAGGGAATTAAAGTTAATTAAGATAAAGAGTTACTTAGTTTGTATTTTCTTTCCTCATCTAGCTAGAATGTTATAGTTGTGAAAAGATAACCTAAAACAGCATCAAACTTTCTGATAGGCAAGTGGGTAGTTATTTTGCGTTTGATAAAGACATGGAAGTGGCTTGATTCCTGGAGGAGGCCCTTGCCTTTGAATTGGCCTTGGCTGTTAAAGCATTTTAACAATGCTACTAAGAAGCAGCATCATGGCCCTGCTAATGACACATTCTACAGCATTTGGTAAGGGCAAATTTACCATTAATATCATTCATACCTTTGTAGCTTTCATATCATCACAGCCATGAATGGAAATGAAACAAGTAAATTATAGATGCATTTTCCTCTCTTCCATAACTGTGGACAAAGTTAAATCTCATTCAACAAGATATCATAGCCGGAACTAATACATAGTAAGAATCTAATATCTTACAAGATCAATAAGCTTATTTTGGATATAATTTTAATGATTACTTGAGTGCTTCTATTAAAATTTACGGAATAGGTATCTTAATCTGATGATATCTATACAAGGAGTGTCTAACCTTTATTGGCTGCATTAACTCATTTTTTTAAGTAGCTAGCTTCAGACAATCCACCTTATTGCAATTAAATGTTCATAAAACTTAACATTTCACTTAAATTTATGGTTTTACTATTCTACTAGCTGAACTTCATCTTAACTCTCAATGGACAATTAAAAACTTATAAATACTATATTGATTGTGACCTGCAGGTGTCTCAAGAAAACATAAGATTATGTAACTAATTACTCAATAAAATGCATATTTTTGCTTCATTTGTGAGATTGTTGACAGATAAACATTCACTGTTGAATGTATATGTGGTATAATATATCTTTTTTCTTTTCTCCTAGATTGTGAAAAAGCAGCTAATAATTTATACCAAAGTTCAAACTTGTTAAGAAACACTCCTAATGTAAATTAAATCTGCTGTAAATCTGACCCAGCAATTTTCCATAGTAGATGTAAAACATTCAAATTGCCACCTATACTTTATCGTCAGTTCTCATAATCTCTTTTAAATGGGCTTAAATACTTGTTTTATACTTAAAAAAAAGGCATGAAATTGGATTCAACAAATGGTTTAGTCATCAGGAAGATGGTTAGTTTATAATGCTATAATTTTTATATACATTATCAAAATTTCAATTATTTTATCAATTTTATTTTAATTTTGCAAGATAAATTAACCCTGCAAACAATATAATTTAACTTTGTGTATTTCTTGTGGGAGAGCTCTTGAATAGCCAAGTGGGCAAGGCGTTCGACTTCAGTGAAAGCAGTCCCGGGTTCAAATCCCAGTGGGAGCCTACGTGCAAAATGACCTCAGCTGTTGAAGAAATTTTAGCAATACTTACTATAATAGTTCTTGTGGGAATACTTTTACACTTCTGGGGACAAATAAGAGGTCATTAGGCAAATAAATAATACCCTATTAACTGTACAGGAAGGACATTTAACTTACTTTTAAGTTTGAAAGTTGTGCAATTTCTGGTTCTGAGTTATAGGCAAACATACACCCGTACAAACTTTGTACTTTATTTATAAGGTAAAATTACATCTAACCATGTGTGCCTGGATAAAGTGGCAGTTTTTGTGCATGCCCCTATGGCCGATATATTTGCCCACTGGCCGTATAAGGATTTTAATGAGTTCAGTGGTTTCCTTTTATGGGTAGATTCAAATTAGTACTATCTCTTTTCTACTTAAGTCAACAAGAAATATCATAGAAAATTGTTTGAAGCCTTAAAGAAAAAATAACTACTGAACCCAAAGTATTATAAGGTTGGATGCTGCTGATCTATACAGTGATGTATTCCTACAAATGTATGGGTGTGCAGGAAAACTATTTTCAATGAAAATCTAATGAGAGCTATGCTGATTCAAATTTAATGTATGAGAAAACTTCAAAGGACAATGTACAATATTTGATATAATACCTTTTTTGGGTAATCTATAGAAGGAAAATCTCAGCTACTGAGAGCTATTATTTGCATATCTTTCACTTAGAAGTTGAAAATAGGTCCTGGGAAGTAAAGCCTCTATTTGCTAATATTTCTTTTCCTTATCTATTCGTAGAATGAAAACACTATTTTTCCACAGAACTTTTAATTGGTGACCGGTTTCATAAGTGTGCTTAAATAAATAACTTAATAGAGTAGACTCCACCTTGGAGGATGGTTCACTACATAGAGCTTCACTGAGCTGTGAGTGTAACAAAATAGCCTAGACAAGTATGTACCTAGTTACCTATGATGTCCTAGCCCCTCTCCATTCAAGGTCGATTTGCTCCTAGCCAATAAGAGAGCACTAGATCTTCCCTCAAGGCAGGCCTCATCCAGCCTAGAATGTTCGCATTAAGCTGAAGAGATAAAACTTGATATGATAGGAGAAAAATAACTTAACGATAGCAAAAATCTTGAATCAAATCAGAATATTTAAACATTTTGGTACCACCCCATCATTTGTGTATTTTGCTAATCCGCTGTATTTTATCTTCTTCATTCCACTCATAAGCAGTTTAACCCAGTAAGAGCTAACCATTACCCTAGGTATTTGGCTAAAAGTGCTCAAGGATTATTGCCAACTATGAATTTCTTTAGGAAAAAATTATGCATTGCAGTAATGTAATACATTCAAAAACTCAAGGACAGCTAAATTATGCATTGTTTCCTCATTTGAATGAAATCTTCCAAAAACTACATTCTTTAAAAATTATAACACGAACAGCATCAACCATGGAGACAGTAAAGGGATAGGAGGAGAGCTATTTATTGCACTCCTCACTCTAAGGGTTAAGCATTGAAATCACACAAATACCTTTTTTTATGTTAACAAGATAATTTTGGACTTTATCCCTAATTATTGTGTTTTTTAGTGAATATACTTGATTTTTACCTTTGTTAAGTTTGATTTACAAGGACCTCATTATCATATTTTCTGAAATAAATTCTTCCAGACTGGTTGTGGCAACAGAGAAGATTTTAATTATCAGTGATACATGCCATTACATTTTGGTTTGTATAATTTACTCAACAACATTATGCAGACAACTTAGAACAAGTAACTAATATCCTAACAGTCAGCAGTAGGTCATCTCATCAACCAAAAGTCATTATTGTTTACATAGGCTAAGAATATTATATTAAGGAACTTCAAGCAGAAAATATACACTGAATTTTTAAAGACATGTTCCAATCTATCAATGCATCCATAAAATACTGCAGACAAATTACTTCTGAAAGTAACAATACAACAGATGTGCTCTATAAAATAATACGGTACATTTCTGCCCGCGATACCCTGTTTATTACAAGTCTGCCATCATAACTTAAGGATGCAAATGTCCATGGATTAGCAGTAGACCACTCTACAGCATAAACTGAGTCCTCATGCTCATCATAAGCTGCCAGAACTCCATCCTCCATCTTTGACTGTCTATTCAAAATAATAAAATCATATCATCATGTAATTTCAAATTGTTAGAAAACAGAAGTAATATTTTGGGCCATAACCATCATTAAACAATAAAACAGACTTGAAACTAGTACTTCTCACTACCAAAAAATAGCCCATTAACTTATGATTAATCAAAAGTAATACTAAGGCAGAACTGGTTTTAAGGAAAACATTTTCCTCAGGTTTGAATCTTTGATAGAATAACCAACATTTTTAAGAAGATTAACTAATTAGTAGCAGAAGTATTTTTAAAGTACTTCAATGGCAAAAGTAAATGTGCAACCACTTGGCTATCTGAGATCCCACAAACTTATTAATGTTGCATATATTAAATATATGAAACAGTACAAATACCCCTGCGAATTAGGAAATTTTGAAAAATAATTGACACAATTCTAGGAATTTAGAAACCATAATAGAAATTAAAATATACAAGTTTCTTGGTAAGAAATCAGTCAACTCTATGGGGTTACTTAAATAGAATAATTTGTTCTTACATGTTTATAGATAATCAACTTTCATCAAACATGCAATGTTATTAAATCATTGCAAAAGATATAGCAGTAAAGAACCCTCGCAGGATAAAAGTGTTGCACTAAATCCCAAACAAAACCATTCATACAACCATGAAAACTTCTTAACTGCATAAATACATAAAATAAAAATTACAAATTTATTACTACACAAAATTAAACAATGCTTACTAAAAGATTTAAATTTGATTACAGTTGTTTGAAGAAACAGTATCTTGTCTGACAAGAATTTTATGTACTGATTTCATGGAATAACTAATACAATAGAATTTCACAATCAAAATTTCATATTAAATGGTAGGTCATATATAATCTCATGGAAGCAATGACATTTTCAAACCCTTGTCAATACCTTATGGAAATGGAATGCATCCAGAAAAACATGCAAAAATATAACAATTCAAATATGAAAAGAAACTACTCACTTTTCTTTTTCTTCTTCACCTTCATCATGAAAGTCATCATCCATACAATGACCATAGGGCTCAGAACTGATTGATGCAACGCAAGTGAGAATGACTCTTGAGTCACTACTAGATGTAAGCACAAGCTGATCATGCAGAGGGTTGTATCTTACACTCCAGACCCTACAAAACGAAAATTTTGGAAATGAAATCAACGACTATCATCATCTTTTATAATACCACTTTTAATTAATGTTATATTTACCAGTGTGAATGGTCAGATCGAGCTACTGCTGGCTCTGTCGGAGATCTTACGTCCCAAAATTTGGTCCACCCATCATCTCCGCAACTAGCCATATAATATTGCCTGTTTGGGTTGAAGTCTAAATCCCTTGAAAACAAAAACATTATTCTTAAATTGGTTATGGCTGCAATAATATTTCTGGTGAAATTCATTAGCTTTGTAGTTTCAACCTGAGGGAATTAAAAATTCCAAGAGGAAATATCTCTGAATTTTGCCAATTTTCTACTTTCATCTCCATCAGCTCGAGTTATGTTTATCAGAAGAAACAAGGCCATTGGGGTCTAGGGTTAAGGTGCTTGTCTGCCACGCAGGGGGCTGGGGGTTCAATCCCCATTTATGGATATTTATCTATCGGCATTTTTGGGGGAGTCCACAGGTCGACTTACCCTGTGAAAATTGAGTTCCGGTGGTAAAACTCTGGTTAATAATAGGCCGTGGAAGCGTAATGCCGGCTACAATACCTTCTTTTCATACCGTTAGGATTAAGTAATGGATGGCAGCCTTAACCAGCTAACTCCCGAAGGCGTTGCTGCCCTATGAAAGGGAGACTCGTGAAAAAAAAATCACCTTATAAGCTGAGAATGAGCTCCTTCTATGGTCCAGACTTGTTTTGAAGGTGTACGGAGATCCCAGCTACGAACATGTGTATCATTCGCAGTAACAAATTGTGTACAACTTTGGTGAGGATTCCATTTCCCAGCAGAAAATCTAGGCTGTCCTTTCCCGTCTAATTGCCCATGTGTTAAAGCCTTAAAAAAAAATCTGAATGAACAAGCATGCCTTCTAAAAACTACGGATACATTGGAAAATGACTCACTTTGGCGGAGGCATACCCTTCACCGAGATCCCATAAGATGAATTGGTTGTCAACAACCGAAACCACTCTGTTTCCTTCGGTTGGATGGAACACCGTACAAAGGACATCCTTTCCATATTCTGAGGTATCTAACAAAGAAAGGTGATCCAACGAAGGTAGTGTAGCAGAGCAAGGATCCGAAATACCGTTTCCGGTGCTATCTTCGGGTGTCTCGGGTATTCTCCATACGGATGCATGCATTGAACATGAATTTCTCCCTTCTGATTCGGAAGTACAACAAATAATTTAACACCCTGCTAGCATAACTCAAATATACTATTCTAAATAAATGCTAATTTATCAAAGTTTCATGGCTGTTTTAAAAACAAAAGAGAAAGTAAAATATAACCTGATATTCTATTGTAACATGTTGATATGATGTTATTGTCCGTTGGTGACGAAGAAAGATGCCAAACCTCTCCAGCACTATGGAGATATAGTTTTTTACATATAGAATTTGACTTTTCGTCGAGTTCTACCACATGAATCTGATTTTCGAACTCAAGCGACTGAGTACCAACAAAAAATCTAACAGCTTCCGTCTCAGCTACTTGAGTTGCTAAAGCCCGAGCCTGTCGATGAAAATATTATTACAGAAAATCGATGTAAAAATGTCACCAATTATAACTTTACCTGAAATTCCAGGCCGTATATCAGGGGAGAGTCGCTATCCATCCCTATGTTTACAAGTTCAGTACCATCTATCTTTTGCCGCAATGGATGAATGACATTACGGCTGTAAGGCTATTTTCTTGACAGCATCCTAAGAAAAATTAACTGCATTTCGAGAATGAACCCATTGTATGGCATGTAGACAAGAATCATTCAAAATCTACCACTTGTCACTCCCATCTGGAAGTTGCGCTTATAATTTAATTCCTTACTCACTTTTTCAAACTTTTCTCCCGAGGGCGTGACCGCCGTGACGGCCGTGACAGCACTGCGATCTTTGCAATAACATAATCCCTTTATCGTGTGTTATTATTATGAATTACGAGCGTTTGATGATACTTTCTTCGTGTAGGAATTTTATTGAGGTATCTAGCCTCTTTTAGTTAATATATCTGGGCTTCCTTGGACAATTCACTTTTTTTGTTCCGATTACCAGGCATCGCTAACTAGATGACATTTTTAGCGATAATTTATTTAGGCCTTTTAAAGGTCTGAAAGCATTTTACATCTTACAATTCTGAAGACATTTTTGAGTGTTGAATCTGTTTAAGACCTCGTAGTTTTATGCCGTGCAGTGTTTATTTACCTACGTGTAATTCACTTTTTATCCAATGAGAACCTCTCCTCGTCCTATACCCATTAGTATGTTTCTTATTGTAACATTGGAACCACAGAACACCATTGGAACATGGTGTTCGGTACAAGAGTTCAAGTAACATCTACCAACTCAGCGAGTTGGTAGATGTTACTTGAACTCTTGTACCACTCATTCAACTCACTCTTGTACCACTCATTCAACTCACTTTTATTCTGTATTTTGAGTTAACAGAATGCTGTTTCATGCTTTTTCTCTGATTAGCAATTTGCTTAAGTATATTGATCAAAACCAATAACAATTTGGTGACACTTTTATTCTAAATCAGCATTACACTAGACATTTATCATCTATTTTTAGCTATACTTGATTTGATTTTGCTGCTGCTCTTCATTAATTTGATGAAATTATACAGTATCATTTCAAAGTGGATTTCATAGATTAGTAAAAGAATTTAATAAAGCTATATGAGAAAAACTAATGTCTATATGAAAAATCTAGCGAAATTAGACTAGACTTTTAGACCTGAAAAAATTAATTGGATTAGCTTGGGAAGAATTGTATTTCAAGGTTGTTGCATTTCTCAATATCATTTAACAGCTATTTAGAATAAATGACTAGGGAATGTTATGATGACATGGTTGGGGAATGTTTTGGTGGGCAAAGAGTATATAAAATATGTTCGCAAAGAAAAACTGGCATCAAAAAATCTGACAGGACCAGGTCTTGATCTCAGATCTTCCCGAGTGACTGCTCTTGCCTATTGTTTCAGGACATAAAAGATTTGCAGATTTCAAGGCAGTTTTTGTTGAAACCAAGGAAGAGAAATGAGAAAACTTGCCAATTATGACAGAAATTAAAGATAATTATTTAAAAATTCTTTAGTTTGTTAGCAAATAAATATTAGGAAGTAATTGGAAATGTGAATCACTGTACCTAAGAATATAATTATCAAATGAGTATGTGTGTGGACTTAGATCTTAGATGTAAATGATGAGAAACATATCGAGTGATATACTCAATTTTCTGTCTCAATGAGAAATTTCATACTTGTCAGTTTCTATAGTCTTCATACTTCAAGAAACAAAAAATATTCGATACAATTCTTATGGCAAATCACAAGACAGAGGCAACAACACATCCCAAAGTTTTTGAAGTTTCATGTGGAGGCCAAGCCTTGAGTCTATGGGTCATTGTTTTGTAGATGCCTTGTTGAATAGCAAATCCTGTGATTTTTTTATGTGAAACACTTAAAATTTTGATGCAGGGTAAAGAGATGTATCATTCATTTACTTCTGTCTCAGCCTTGTTCATGGCTGTGATTATGAAAAAGTTATTGAGCTATGAATGACACTTAGTAATGGTATTCATCTTGATCATTCTTTATTGAATACTATGAAAAATGTTGCTGATAGGGTTATTAGCTGCTCTTACATGGATGCTTTTTTTCTTGTCTCAGGAAAGTGAAGACAAACTACTTCACTCCTTTTCTTGTCAAATCAGCATCATACCCTCTAAATTTCGGTAGCTGATGATGGAGGGGATAAGGATCCAAAAACTTTTTGGGTTTATAGTGGACACGTGAATACTTGATTCCTTTTAACTTTGAGTCATTATCTGTCAAATCTGTTCATTTTCAAATGCATGAACTGTAGTGTTCAGTTTGCTATAAACTTTAATTCATTGCAATTTGGATTACCTTAAATACATGTGTGTGCTTAATTGCCATGCAGAAATATAAGTATCTGTCATCAATCTTGTTAAGCAAGTACTACATATTAGAATAGATTCATAACATAAAATTGAAAACCAGACAGCAATCCCGAATCAGGAGAAGAGCATCTAAGTACTACATAATCCTAGATAGCAGGGTAACAAGTGAACCTGCTCAAAGGATATTTTCCTGTGTTTTTGACTTGGCCAATAAATGATTACTCACAAATGTAGAACTTGGCATGAAAAATTCAAAGATCATCAAGATGAACTAGATCTGCCCATTCTTATGGGTCTACAATCTGTCACCCACTTAATCTATTGGGTTTCAACTGATGCTTTAACACGTCCATACTATATTAGTCCTCTTCCTTTATGGATGTTATTGGATCTTTATCAATACTCACACTTATTCTAATTTCTACAATCTGTCTCATCTTGTGATCTCACTGCATCTTCTCCAATGCTTTTTGTGGGTGGCATTATGTCTCCTCAGCATTTATTTACCATCCAGCATTCTGCACTGTATGTCATTTTATTATTTATTGTATTATAATTTCCGATTATTTTATTCCGTATTAATGATTTTAATTGATTTACAAGGAAAAGGGTTAAGGTGAATTGGCACGATAAGGAGTGCACCTAGGAAGATTCACAAGGAGAAATGGACATGAAAAAAGTCTGACGGAACTGGGACTCAAACCCAGGTCTCCCAATTGACGGCATGGAGAAATGTTCTGATGGAATAGCTCAATGGATAGAGCAACTGACTGGCAATTGGGAGACCCGGGTTCGAGTCCCGGTTCCATCAGTCTTTTATTCATGCCCGTTTCTCCTTGGGAATTAATTGGTTCATCCATGTTCTTGTTTCTCCTGTTCTAACTTTAATGTCCTCCATATTTGCTATTAATGAATCCCAGGTGTTTAAATTTACTGGTCCCTTCCATTTCAAGGTCATCTTTTGTCTTTACTTTCTAATATTAGTTAACAAATATTTTGTTTAATTTTAATTAATTTCTGGTACTATCTTGTATGCTTCCAAGGCTCCTTTCCATCGAAGCTTCCACATCCCTAAATGGGGAAACAGAGAATGGAAGCAAGGAAAGTTTTACATTGAACATTCTTAAAAGTAGATTTACCAGGAAGAACTAGTTCTTTCATAGCTATCCATTACTTAGTTTTTGGCACTGTGCTTTATGTTTTTTATTAAGGTCTGTAAGAGCTAATTGTAAGGCTCTGATGTTTGCTCTGTTATTTTCCATAGTTTGCTGTTAGGTATAAATATGATTTATGCATAATTTTCCTGTTAGGAATCTTGCTTGTTCATTTCCAATCTTATCTTATTTACATTTGACTTTTCTATACAGTTTTCCCATCGTAGACATCACACTTACTCTTCTGTAGTTTCCACAGTGCCTTTATGATGTTCTACTTTCTATCCTAAGGAATTTCTCCTCCATTTATTGCAATTAAAAATGTTTTTGTACCATTCTTTATGATTTCTGTGGTCCATTTATTTTCTTAATTTATCTTTGTGTTGAAATAACCCATTAATGATTTTCAGTTCAATAGTTCACATGCTTCTATAATCCTTTCCCAATTATCATTTATTGCTCCAAAATGTCTTCCAGTTTTATTCTTTTCTCCTAATTTGTCATTTTAAATTTTCTGTAATAGTGATTTTCTCATTTTATTTCACACTACTTATTTTTTCTATAAGTGTTTCTGTGAATTGTTCTTATTATGTTGTGATTTCATAATCGTGTAAGTATATTCCTTTAATTACCGTCTCTGTAGATCAATATGTATCATGATTTATTTTTCTTATCAGTTGCCATATTCTTCACTTCTTTTGATTCTTTCACTTATCAGTTGCCATATTTTTATTAGTTCTGCATGCTTGCTTTTAATCATTGCT
Organism: Ladona fulva; assembly: GCA_000376725.2. NCBI lineage: Eukaryota > Metazoa > Arthropoda > Insecta > Odonata > Libellulidae > Ladona > Ladona fulva. The sequence continues at coordinate 2,316,931 of KZ308219.1, read as the reverse complement.
CCTACATTTGCTCTGGACTATTTATTCACTCCTTTCCACTGGTGTATAAAACCCTCTCTCCTACCTTTTATGTTTTCCTAGTCATTTAGATGTCCTGAATAACTTTTCCAAATTCTTGTGTTATTTTATTGTCCTAATTTCTCCATCTTTTAATGTTTCAGTTTTCATATGATTAGTATTCACTCTTTTTTCCCCATGGTTTTGGGTAAGATTTTAAGATAGGTTTTTGGAAGTTAACAGCAGGACTGCCGATTCATGCTTGTATTTAAAAGTGGTAGATTTTTTAACAGAGCTTGAGTTTATTTTAGGATATGGAAATGAGTGTGAAATTTCATTATGGCTAACAAAGGTTTTAGCTTACTAATATAATCCAATGATGAATCATCTTTGTCAGCCAAAGTATCAGTTAACTTCCTAAGGGGTGTAAATTTCTTTTTATTGAAAGTTTGAAACTCTCATACAATCTCTGTTGAAGTCAAAATAACATAGATATATATCTGTATGAGCAACACTGCTGATGAGTAATCTATTTGGGGTAGTTTTAGATTTTGCTAATTGAAACAGATTTGTATAATGAGTGTTTTAGAGGGTGCCAGTGCATTCATGCATGAATACAGATTTTGAACAACTAAAGATTGGATGGTGGCCTCTCTTGCTTATGAACAGTGGTAGTTACGAAGAGTTTTTTTGACCCACCCATTTCTTTTGTCAGCGCTTAATTACTTCAATTAAAACCCTTTCCTCCCTACAATTCCTAGCTAGCACTATGTTTGTTTTTCTATCCACCCAGCTCACCTTTTCCATTCTATGCCATACATCTCAAATGCCTCCAATCCTTTTGATGTCCTCTTTGTAATGTCCATGTTTCACACCCCTACAGCAAAATACCCCATATCAAGGATTTTACCAATCTTTTCCTGATTCCTTTATCGACACCATTTGTCATCAATTCCCTTTGCTTTATAAAAGCTTATTTGGCCAATGCTGCTCTTTTTCAAACCTCATTATAGCACCTCCCATCCCAAGATAGAACACTACCCAAGTAGTGTTCACCTTGGGAACTTTTTCACCATCCACCCTCACCATTAACTTAGTCTTCTTTCCCTTAGTGAATCTCATTACTTTAGTTTCACTTACGTTTATTTTCATTCCATATTCCCTTGCCTTATTGTTTAGTGCATTTACTAGTATCGTCTGCATATCTTATTGACTTCACCACTTCCCCCCAACTTTCACTTCTTTGCTTATTTGTTCCCAAACTTAATTCATGATTTCCTCTGCATATACGATCTCATATATTAAAAAGTGATGGTGATAATGGGCAGCCTTGTCTTACCCTTCTCCCTAACTCTGCCCATTCTGACTCCCCCTCAATTATTCTAACTTGTGCTGTTTGATTTAAGTACAAATTTTGCACCAAATGCCTATCTTTCCATTCCAACCCAATTTTCTTTAAAATTCCCATTAGTTTTGGCCATTGGATCAAAAGCCTTTTCAAAATCGACAAAACATGCACATACATCCAGGCTTTGTTTTACTAGTACCTTCATTACCCTGATTGCATCCCTCATTCCTTTCCCTTTCTAAAAGTTGAACTGGTCTTCTCTGATTTGCCCCTTCATTTTTCCTTCAATTCTTTTATTCAATACCCTTAGAATAACCTTTGCCGGGTGAGATATTAAACTGATTGTATGATAGTCCTGACACTACGAAGCATCATTCTTTTTCTGTGAAGGAATCATGATTGCCTTAGTGAAATCCTCTGGCCACTTCCCATCATCATAAATTTTCCTACATAAATTATAGAATTCTCTCTTACCCCTTTCCCCCAGGCTTTTAAGGAACCCAACTGGTATCACGTCAATGCCTGTTGCTGTATTTCCTTTCATATCATGCAAGGCCCTATCAATTTCACTATCTAATATCCAACATCCAACAAGGTCCAACCTCATCATCCTCCACTTCTTGTTCACTTTCTAACATTATGTTTGTTGGCTTCTTGTCCTTCCCATATAGTTCCTCAACATATTCTTTCCACCTTTCTCTTATGCTGGCTGGATCCTGTAGAACGTTACCATTTTATCTTTTATTGTGGCTATTCTGTTTTATCTTTATTTCCCATCAACTGTTTCACCTTTCTATACATTAGGTCAACCCACTTTCGTCCAGTTTTTCTATTTCATTACATTGACCTTTCCACCACTGTTCCCTTGCCTTATTTATTTCCCTTCTCAGTTTGTTATCAACCCTTTTCCATTTCCTTCTTTCCTCCATTTTATTTATCATTTCTACTGTCACTCATGGTTTCCTAATTTTGTTTTGCTTGACCCTCCCAATATTTATTTACTTGGGCACTATTCCTGATACTGTTTTTAATCTTTTCCCATTCTCCGTCTATAGTAAGTTCCCTTCCCTCATCCTCTAAGGCCATACTGACTGACTCTTGGAACTCTCTAGCTTTCCCATTCTTAAAGGCTTCTAGGTTCCATTTGGGTGTAATTTTTCCCGAAAGATCTTTTTGAACTTTAGCTTGATTTTCATCATGTCCAGGTTATGATCTGAGTCAACATCAGCACCAGGGTAACTTTTGAATTTTTAACACTATTTCTAAACCTTTTTTTACCAAAATGTAATCAATTTGGTACCTATCCCTATCTCCTGGCTTTTTCCATGTGTACCTCCTTCAGTTATGGTGAAAAGCTGTGTTTGTAATACATAGGTTATTCCTTTTATAAAAGTCTACTAATTTCTGTACCCTTTTGTCTCTATTTCCTAGTCTGAACCATCCCACTTCTTCTCCATCTTTGTCTTGCCCAACTACTGCATTCCAGTCCCCCATTACAATTAGGTTTTTATTGCCTCTAACCCTTCCCATTACTTCTTCTAATTGTTCATAAACAAGTTCTACTTCATCATCACTATATTCACTAGTGGGCAAGTACACCTGAACTGTTACCATGTTTACTGGCTCAGCCTTAAGTACTACTGATATAACCCAGTCGCTTATTAGCTCTGTGGCTATCATGGCTTTTCCGTGGCTATCATGGCTTTTCCGTCTAACACTACTGCAACTCCCCTCTGGCTAATATTTCCCCCACTGAAAATTACTCTAACATCATCACTCCAGAAGTCACCCCCATCCTTCCATCACACTTTATGTAGCCCTATATGTTAATGTTGGACCTCTTCATTTCCACCTTTACATTTTCCAACTTCCCTTTCCTAAGCATTGTCCTAATATTCCAGTTTCCCATCCTTGTTTCCTTGGCCATCTTCTCTCTTATTTTCTTGTCATTTCCTGGGTAAGGGTTTCGTGGAATGATGACTGAGATAGCCTTACTTCCATCACTGCCAGGCATGACACTCCCCGTAGAGGTCTGAGTCCCATTTACGAGACTTTAAATATTCTTATATTGGCATGTCATAATAGCTTGGGATAATTTTGTGGTGGTCGAGGTGGTCCCCCCTTGCCTTCCTCAACATATTTTTAACATGACACCACCATCACTCGTAATGGCAGCCCCACTGGGGTACAGACACCTTTTCAGCTGCTTCACTGAGGTACAGATGCTGCGTGGACTATCTTTCATCTGGCCCCTACCTATTGACCATTCTGGCATGGGTGACCCTACCAGGAACATAGTTTCCGCCAGTTAAGTTCTCTAGGTCATAGGAACATGGAAATCCTTCCACCACGACAAGGTTGTAGTCCAGTGAAGGGCACTGATCTCTTACATAAGTTTAATTGTCCAAATTTCAGAGTTCTTGGGTGAGGTATGGGAATCTACCAACACAGAAATAATTATTGCCATAATACCACAGTTTTCATAATTACCAAACTATTAATTGTGATGCAGCTGTTTTAAGCCTACAAAAAACATGAAACACGATTCCAAATTATGTACTATGTGTTGACTTCTCAGAAAACAAACAAAATACTTCATAGCAATTGAATTATTGTGAGTAGATATGGCACTGAATTACTAATTCAAAACAATTAATTTGTTACTGTATTCTAGGTATAATTTCAAATAAAATTCAAGCCAGTCTCATTCTTAATTTACTATCTTGGTGGGTTATGCAGTTGCTGAAAAAGTGTGGTGGCTTGGCAGAAAATTACATAACACTGCAGGCAACCTTATATTAAGGAGATCCTTGAATCTACTCTATTAGTGGAACCACTGTCTCATTTTTCATATTTGGTTGATTTGACAAATTTTTGGAAACTCTTTTTATCAGTTGTTCTGAGGGTAATTCTTATTCTAACATTTTCTCTCATAACAAACTATCTCCCATAGTTATAACTTTTGTCAGCATAAACCAAAGCTGTACTAATACAGCTGATGAAAACAGTGCTAAAATCTACCAAAAACAAACTTTGAAAATAGTCAGATTTATTTAAATCCAAAATATAAGTCTTTACAATAGGAATACATGGAATGGCAATACAAAATCACATAATGATTACTTTCTATTGTAACGTTCAATTGATAAGAACAAAGTTATTGTTCCAAGAACATAGTCATGTAACCAGATTGAAAAAATACCCTTTTCAGAATTTATTTCAATATTCTTATCATGAAATTTATTACCAGCAATAGTATTCAGAAAGCAATAATATGAGTATATAAGTTATTATTTACTTGGTGGGTCTTTCATGGCTCATGAATCACTAATTTCTTCAAAAGGCACTCATGAAAAAGGAATGCGTATGAAAATAGTATCATATATTTAGCACTTCTATTTTAATCCATAACAGCTGTTTTTCCATACCTGATAAATTTTCTTTAAAGATACAACAAGAATGATATATTTGCTACATTACATTCATGGCAATAAAACAACTTACAAATAGTATGCAGTACCTATAAAAAATACTTGAATTTATTTTTACTACTGCACGCTGTTTTGTACACAGTTTGCAAGTATCTTTAAAATAATCTACTTTGCTATATCTTTTGTCAGTATTTTATCACAAACTATCCATCTCTATAAGCTGTTCAAAAACATACAAATGGTTATTTCCTTCATTTCATTTAGGAATATGAGATGACCAAAGTGGTGATAAATATGGTCCTTTATGGTCTAATTTTTATTAAATAGCAGGATTATATCTTTTCATGGAAGTAGCTTTTTATGAAATGTTTGGTAGCTATTAGCAATCAATGCTTTCTTATATGTAATGTTTTAAAACACAACCACAATTTTAGCTGATTGATATTAAAAAATATACTCTAGCCTTGTAATACTGGGTACCATATATATGGCTATAAAACATGAATTTAAGTAAACTTGAGTGACCGAAATATGAACCTAGTGAAAAGATTTTGATCAAAACTTTGGGATCTTTTTCTACGTTCATAGAAAGTGGAACCAGCTAAAATACAGTCACATTTACAACAGCATACAAAGATATTTGAAAATTACATCAAAAATTATAATTTTCGTGGCAAAATGTGCAATCTACTTTGATCCACCAAAAATAAAATTTGATGATTTTGAGCATAAATAATTTCTACATTAACTCTACCTATTGAGTGACTTTGGTTTTAGATGGTTCCAATGGAAAAAGCCATTTGTAGCACATGTGATGCTGATGATTGAATAACACAATTTTGAATCAAATGCATTTGAAAAACAGCAATAACCTTCAGAGAAGAGCTACCTTTGACTGAAAATCTAAAGAAACAACTATGAAAGCAAATGATTCTTTTAAGTTGATAGTTGCTCTTGGCGATATGGAATTTCTGAAATATAAGATAGGATATCTTTAAAAACTAAATGAATCATAAAGCAGTCTGTGGGCAAAAATATGTCTCAACACAGGTTCTGGAGCAAAATGGCTGATTATCTTTGACTGTAAATTTCCCCCCGAGAAGAAACTTCTTACAACTAGAGCAGCAGAAACACTGCTCAGACACATGCCAGTGTAGCTCCTTCAAACTCACTCTCTTATCGCCAGCTGCTATAGGCTGCTTACATGTATGGCAAGTCTGTGAATACAATAGATATACACTTTTGAGTTTGTAGTACACCAAGAATCAGAAAATTAATTTTATCTCAGAAAAGAATGATCCATGACAGAGGATTGGTAACTGACTATTCATTAACTGACTATTGCTATATTTGAAACAACTTATTTTGTTACAATATCTTTCCTACAAATTTAATTTATTTGATCAACCTTAACAATAGCTCTATTTTAATAGTGCTATATTCTGCATTTACTTTAAACTGATAAGCTGAAAACATTTTTATAATAACAGCATTCCTTAGGAGTATTTTTGTAAATGCTTGATTAGTGCAGCCCATTTCTTCACTGCTATTTTCTAGTTTTCAGTATTTTCAGGAAAATTGAGATTTCCATCCTTATATAGGGACGATTCTAGAACTCCCCACTTTTTCCTAAAGAATGCATTTTATGGATTTTCATATATATTTTTATAGTACTTCCTGGGACAGTAAAGAATTTAGAATCTAGATACGGTTGGTAGATGTGTATTTCCAAAATAACAGAGTGATTGTATTTCTTACAATATGGTCTTGAGGTCAATGCTAGGCCAATACAAAATTCTCCCATAAGAAATGTATTGCGGAGAATTCAAGGAATTTCTTTAAAGCAGTTTCAGATACGATAGAAGTTTGTTACTTGATATGATGATTGTGTTAGGCAAAGTGGTTACCCATTAGCCCCTGATACTTAAATACTCGTAAATACTGTCGCAAAAAATAACAGTATCCCTTATTAGCAAGCTATAATATGCAGCATCCATTTCTTTTGGTCGTCATTGAATTTTTACTGATCGTGTACCTGAGCAGATATCAACAAAAACCAGTGAAAACGTTTTGTTAGCTGGATAATATATACATTAACAGAGTATTGGTTCTTTCTCTTCCACAGGGAGTTATCAGAAGCTATTCTGCAAGAACATTACGAAGGAGAAGGGGCTCCTTAATGCTGAGGAGGAAAGACACCATTTATTGTTGGGAAAGAAATATTATTTTAGGTGGAACTATAGTGGAAAAATTTTCAATTATTGAGAAATAGACTCATGATAGATGTTTGGAAGCAAGAGCGTCATGCAAAAATGTCACAATTAGGACTCAGCAGCAGTGGGCTATGTTTGCAGCTTTTCAATTCCTTTCGGATGAATTCAAGTTTTCTGTGTTGCAGTCTTCAATCGTAGATTGTTTACAAAGAAGCCAAAGAATAAAGCAGTGCCTTGCCACTAATTATGTTGCCAAGAGGTATTGTATATCAATAAATTATGTAATTCTTGCAACATAGAACTTTCAAAAATAAACCAGTCTGTTAATTGAAAGGTTCAATCCAGATTACATGATCAATACAGATCAAACAGGATGCGAATACCATATCAATGTGCGTCGAACCTTATCGTTTCAGGAAGAAAAAAGAGCAGAGGTATTTTTAGGAAGCATTGATAGGATTTCCTATTTCTATACCGTGCAGTACACAATGAAATTATCTCGAAAATTATTGTCAAAGGTGTATCTTTGCATCCAGGAGAGTACTGGCACATTCGTCCAGAGTTTTAAAGAGGAAATTAAAAAGTTCACTGAATTAGTTAAAAATGTTTATGTAACATGCTCAAAGTCTGGCAAGCTGACATTAAACATATATAAAGAGTTTTTGAGCAAGGTTCTCACAGGTTATGTCCGAAAAAATTAATTTTTATTAATAGTAGACTGTTGGGGAGGTCAAACGAATTCAGCGATTCAAGACAAAGTATTTTTAAATGAAGAATGCCTTCCTACATTCACACTAAAATAATACCACCAAAATGTATGTCAATATATCAGTCCTGTGATGTTTATTTTTTCTGGCAAGTAAAAATATTCATTAAAAAATACAAAATGCCCCAGCAAATATGAGAAAAAGGGAGTTGAGTAGACAGGAAGATGCAATCCGTATTCATAGATTGGTGTATGACCAGCTATCAGCCCTCAAACTTAATGATATGTTTGCAGTATGCATGGTTTTTCTCCATGTTATCTAAAATTAGATCCTCATTTCTGAATGTTAATCAAGTCTGTTTTTCAAATGAAATCTTTAAAAAAATATTCATGCAATGCACCATCCTTCCTGTGCTACCCTTGGTGTAAGAAATGTTTGTTTCAATTGCTTTTATTATAACTACCACCCAAATTGTTACAATAAAATATAGAACTGAAAGAGAAAGAAAATAAATTTGAATGCTCATTTCTCTAACTATTCCATTTATCAAATGAGGATGGTGAGATACCATTTAAAAGATATTAAAATAATTGAGGGCAGGTACAAATACTAATAGAGAAGTGCTAGGTTAAAAAATCAATGATTTAAAATAAGGATAAAAATGTTAATATAACAATACAAAGATTTCTCACGTATATTTTCTCGTTTAACTTTTGCATCGTGTATCCTATGTATAGCTGAGAACCGTCTATACATAATAGATTATGGAGTACTTATCCAACTTATATTTGTATAAATGTTAACTAAAACGGTTAATAATATCTCGCAGGTTGGAAGTTGAAATTTAACGGCAAAAATACGAGTAATTTGTCAAAAAAAATGAGAGAAAATATTTTTCTATGTGGAAATTTTCTCGATATCCATGATAATGTATGTGTATTAAGTGGTTGCCTAACTCCGATTTTCCAATGCCAATTTTGCATAAAGGATTGTTGGTGTCAAAAGTCGAAGAAGTGTATGTTATTTTAGAGCAGGAAACCTATCCTGAATGTCTCCAGCATATCCCTGTTATGCAAGTCTGGTGTTCCTCTTGTAAGTCCCATCAAAAAGCTTAAGGAAAGGTAAATTACTAAGCACAGAAGAGCTATGTGGCTGAAACCATGGAGTAACAGGAGTGAAAAATAGTGACATGTCCTAGTCATTTTGTTATTTTTCACCCTTGTTATTCCTCCCATCAAAAGCTCCAGAATATAAAGAGAGAGATCTGTGTTAAAGTCCAGGATACACGAGACTTTTACTGTTTCAGTTCTCCCTTTACCATCAAAGACTTCTCACAGAGAAAAGTTTCTAGTCATACTAAACAGCAGTCAATTCAGGTTTTCATTTCACCTAAAGCTTGATTCCCACATGGCAAGCTTTTCATATGAGATAACTTCCCCTACAGCAAAGTTTCTTAATTTATGGTATGAAGACAAAGAAAGCAGGATTCCTGCTAGCTGGTAGTCAAAACTAATATAATGTTTTAAATAAAATGAGCTGAAGAAGAAGCTGATGGGAATTTGTCATCAACAGCTACCCTCTTTAGCTGCTTGCTGTTAATGCTAGACCTCTTCTTTGTGCTTGTAATTGCTGTTGAAATGGGTCACCCCTATTCAATCTCTGTTTTCCCATAAGCAATGCTTTTTTCAAGTAAACTTGAGGCATTATTGTGAATTCATGCATGATTTTCTCACACTTGCCTCAAAAACAGGGATTGTTGGGTGATAACATGGGAATTGGTGCATTTGGATTTTAGGAATAGTGACTCAAAATGCCAAACTTCTTCAAAAATTAGTATTTTTTGAAGATTAAGTAATGCCTGTAGGCTTTGGAGTGACTGTGGGGACCCCAAGAATTAAGAAGATTAAAGAAAATTGCATTGGCACTAACTACCAGCAAGCGGGCAACCTGCTAACTTTTTCTTTGCATCCTTAGATATGATTGTTTCCATGGGGATGGGGTGTGGTGGAGGGACAAAAGGAAGCAAGACCACAAAGGGGGAGTGTTGGATTTCTATTATCTTAAAGCTAGTAAAACAGCAAAACGATTTTAATGATATAGTTAAGACTATCTCTGCCACAGTTCATATTATGTATGTATTTTAGACTTTTCCATAATGATATTTGACCAATATTTGAATGAGGGGCTATAGATAAAGAATTATGGAAACTAGATGGTGTATTGTAACCTGAAAACCCACTACCTTCTCAGAAAACTGTCACTTTGATTTACTTTGGCTTGATTTTTGCTATCCTATTGATTATATTCTTAATGTGGAATTTACAGAACTGAGATGCATAGAAAAACATATTTTAACACAAATTGATTTTTATAATTATGTTGAATTTTAAAACAAAATATTCAGAATAAAATGATAAAAAAATAAAAAATCAGTCACTGATATATTAATGCTGAATATCTCTTTTCTTTGTTAGCATGTCTCTACTAAAAATAATTGAAAACATTTTTCCATTCCTTAATTCAGAGAGAATGAAGAACATTATTTGCTCACAAGAATCAATTGCCCCCCTTAGGTTCTTCCAAGTTTTGAAAAATTATTTCTTCATCATGGAAAAAGTCCAGAAAAACACTAAAACAAGTGGATCAAATAACAAACTTTGGCTTTGGTTAAGTTTTAATGCAGGTTAAGATAGTGTTCGATTGGTTTTGGTTAAACATCTGGATTACAAGGCAATGAGATGGAAAAGAGAACTCATGATTTAGCAAAAAGCAACGACTCTAGCAAGAAATTCACCATGCATAATTAATTTAATTGAATACAAATGAGATAAGATATGAATAACTTACGTGAGTTATGTGAGAAAATATCTTACCTTGCCATATTTGTTCTGGTAGCAATTGAGGCAGTTAGGTTGATCGTCAACTAAAATGTACTTCATGCCACCCAATGGAATGTCACATTCAAAGCAACAGAAATGCTTAACATGAAATGAGCGACCTTCAGCAGAGGTGTAATTTGGAACAAAAATCAACTGTAAAAAAAGCGGAGATTATTAATGAATAAGTATAGTAATGGCCCAATTAAAAAAAATTATCTTAACTATAGGAATAGAATTTACAATGATTTCCATTCCCAGTAAACCTTATCTCTTAATCCTATACGACAACTATTGAAAAATGCATATAGTAAAAGAAAGAAAGCCTGTCTACCATAAAATTGAGCTTAATTACCATTTCTTACATTTGAAAATGATGAGAATGACTTTAATCAAGAAGAAACCTGTCTACTACTTGTGAAGTAACAAATCTAATTATTTGAAATGTTTAAAGTTGAACGATAAAAAACCACATTTACCCAAATTTAAGACTAGGATTTTTCCAAATTTAGCCTCTGAAAAATGTGGGGTTGTCTTATACTCATGAACATCAGAATAAAATTTTTGAAATATAGCAAGAGAAATTATTTTTAACATATTTCCCATTATATATAGTCTTATCGCCTGTATAATTATCATATACATATACTCTTCAAGTTTAAACTTTTTTGAGTGTTGGCTGAAATATGAGAAAAATTTATATACAAAATACATTAATTTAATTTTCTGAAAAATTTTGTTCTTGGAAGAAGATAGACTATTTAAGTTGTGAAATGAACTTGTTCATCAGAGAACAACAATTCTTGCACAGAAACTCTGTGGATATTCAAAAAAGAAGCTGTTATAGTTGCAAAGGTGTATAATACAACTATGACATGTGCTGAATTACGTTTTAGATCAGATTGAAAATACTATTAAAATGACGGTGTATTTAGACATGCCAGGGAGTACAGCTAATAGGATACTCTCAAATTCTAGATGCTTTATATTCAAGTAAATACAGTACAGAGCAGTTTATGAAGGTTTATAAACAACAACATCATGTATACACTTTTTAATACCTGCTAATTTATTTTCTCAACTTTCTAAGATGTATATGTCGCATTTTCATAATGAAAAAAATTTTTCCAAGAATTTAAATTTAATTAGAAGAGGTCTATGTTCTAAATGTGTCAACTAAGATACAAAATGAAACACATACTGTTATCATTGATACAAAAAATATTTCAAAACACATTTTAAAAATTTATATGATAATTTGGAGGAGAATATGATAATGTAAATTAGAAGACTATTGTATCACAAATACTGAAGAGATGATAAATTAGAATCAGGAATATGAGATATCAGAACTTTTATAGGTATCAGAATCTGAGAAATTGTTTGATAAACTAAACTTTCATTTCCATAAACAATTCTCTGAATTAATCTTTTAAAACTCAATCTTCCATTTCTTGTGATTCTGTGTATTTATGATGTTAATGATAAATAAATAAATACTAAAACCTGAACTATCTGTAAAACTTAAATCTATAGGTCTAAACAATGCTTAAATGTAGCAAAGCACGGAAGAGCTATGTGGCTGAAACCATGGAGTAACAGGAGTGAAAAATAGTGACATGTCCTAGTCATTTTGTTATTTTTCACCCTTGTTATTCCTCCCATCAAAAACTCCAGAATATAAAGAGAGGGATCTGTGTTAAAGTCCAGGATACACGAGACTTTTACTGTTTCAGTTCTCCCTTTACCATCAAAGACTTCTCACAGAGAAAAGTTTCTAGTCATACTAAACAGCAGTCAATTCAGGTTTTCATTTCACCTAAAGCTTGATTCCCACATGGCAAGCTTTTCATATGAGATAACTTCCCCTACAGCAAAGTTTCTTAATTTATGGTATGAAGACAAAGAAAGCAGGATTCCTGCTAGCTGGTAGTCAAAACTAATATAATGTTTTAAATAAAATGAGCTGAAGAAGAAGCTGATGGGAATTTGTCATCAACAGCTACCCTCTTTAGCTGCTTGCTGTTAATGCTAGACCTCTTCTTTGTGCTTGTAATTGCTGTTGAAATGGGTCACCCCTATTCAATCTCTGTTTTCCCATAAGCAATGCTTTTTTCAAGTAAACTTGAGGCATTATTGTGAATTCATGCATGATTTTCTCACACTTGCCTCAAAAACANAACATTAATAAAAATAATGGATTTTACTCATTGCACGAATCCAAATTGAATCAGAATCTGTGAAAATTTTGGCATTGTCTCATCACTAATCATAAATGAGAAGAAATTCTTATCAACCTCACCTCATCACAGGCATTGCACCTAGGAATATTCATTATTTCTGCAAAATGTCGACCACAGAAAACCTCTCCTTTGCTGTAGAAGTAAATCAAATCCACCAACAGTTCCTATAAAAATTCAGAGAAAATTTTCATTATTTTTTATTTAGAACATACTTTCAAAAAGCAGACATGATATACACTCACCTTGCAAATATTACATGAAAAGCAATTGGGGTGCCAGCAAATGTTTGCACCAGCCCTCTCTGCCACCACCACCACTTCCCCAGCTGACACCATCTCTTTGCATCTGTGGCATTTCCATTGAGGTCCTCCTGCATCCCCACTGCCTCCTATAGTCAAGCCACTCATCAAGTCTGGAAGTGCATACCCAACAGTCTTAATAGAATCACCTGGAGATCTCCCGGTAGCCAATTTGTCATCCAAAGACATTTCTTCTTGAGATGGGGGTGGGGGCCATTCCATTTCCTCCCTTGATGATGGATTTCTTTGATTTTCAAGATGGCAGGGTGCCTTCTCATTCTCTTTGCTTTCACTAGAATAACCCCCAAGATGAGTTGGTATTAGAGCACCTGGAGTCTTGAGAATTTGTTGTCCTGGCAATGATGGAAAATCTCCTAAGTGAGAATGAATAGCAGGGTCAAAGAGGGGAGGAGGATTCATAGGAAGAGGTGGGGGAGGGGAGTCAGGTTCGCCACCTTTGGAGTGCAAAGAAGGTGGAGATGCTGTAGAGGATGGATAGCTTCCTGGATTCTTCAATGAATCAGTGATAGCATTGTGTCCTTGAGGTCCAGCAATGTCTCTACTACTTTGCCGTACTCCATGCACCAACACAGGTTCTCCACTCACAATTCTGGTTTGTGGTACTGAATGTTTAAGCCTCTGCTCCTCATACTTGACTGGATCAAATTTGGTCACACGTCCTTGTCCCACCACATTGCTCTTTATTTCATCAACGTAAGCCTGCATCCTAAAACAGGAGAAAATGTTGCCACAATGAGTCATGAAATCCAGTATTCTTGTGCACAATATCTAGAGAGTCCATTCTTCTTCAAAATAATTGTGACCAACCAAAAAACACAAATATGTACTTCAGCTAGTCAATGGACTGCAGTTCAATTGTTGGAGAACCATATTTTACGAGATACATGCTGTTCATTTAATGAGGTGAAAAGAGTAGTTGACTTTGAATTTCTTGATAAATCTACAGTTGACCTATACACGAAAAAAGTATTATGAATGTTTTTAAAATTAAAAAAAGATTAAAATGTAATTTACTCTTCAACAGTGTGTTGCAATTTAGCATGCTGTCTATCTAATTAAATTGAGTATTTGCCTTGTTTATTTTCTTACATTGACTATGGACTTAATATGCTTTATTTTTCTTACAAACAGAAAGCATGTTTATTTATTTGAGAGTTTAAACATTTTTATAGGAGTCAATAACTAACAGTTCCATATGCCAAGAATTCTCTATTGTGCCATTTAAGAAATACATGGCATAGGCTAGCCTAAATATTTCTCAATCTGCCAGAGTACTTTTTATATTCTTGTATTGTTGCAGATCCTCTCTTTTGAGATTCATTTGGATTTGTCAGTTATACGAGTTATACATTTTGAAATGTGTCAATCACTCAGTCTACCACATAATGTGCTTATCTGGCTAGATCGTATTTCTATTAACAGTTATGACTCATAACTTTTCAATACTTATAAGGTATATAAAGTTTTGGGTCCTAGATAATAATTTTGTTTCTAAATTTTATAACAATGGAATATGAACTCAAATGATGATAGGACAGTTAGTATACGCAGGCTTATGGTTTGAGGAATAAAAACTAGTTGAAGACTTTGAGCCAAATATGTTACTTAAAATTGTTTACCAACAGAAGTTATTTAAAAGCTGTGAACAGTGTGAGCATCTTCATATTTTTGATAAGATATAAATAATTATAAAAAATACTACAGTAGTGAAAGTGATAATTTTAAGTCTCAGCAATGAGGAAAATATTAATATTTTAAAGTCTTTTGGAGCTATCATATAATAATGCATCTTCTCAGCTAAAGGACTAATTACACTCACCGATCTACTTCAACAGGTGTCAATCCATGGCATTTGCTTGCATCAAGATCATGGATAGGAACTTGTTTTTCGAGTTGCATTCTGCGATACTGAGCTCCATCGCTACCACTAATTGGCAATTTTGATGCAGGCAGTTGTAACATATACTCTCCAGCCTGCAATTAAGAAAAAATTTGCAAAGCCTTCTCCAATAGTTAGACAAAAAACTACAAATATAACTTATCAAATATCATAACTAGAAAAAATTGGAGTCTTGGGTCTATAGTTAGTACAATCATAGGAGGAAATTTATAGGTCAGATTTTACAAATTCACCATTGAAAACTGAAAATGATTTCTGCCCTCTCCATGCAAATAAAGCTGTTTTTATGATCAGCAGTAATAACTTTCTACATGAACAGTGTGCAAATAGTGCCAATGTTGGATAACATTTTGAGGACTTCTACCATAGTTAACATAAACTAAAAGAAAATCGCTGTGCATTTCTAAAAGTTACTGAAAGAACTCCATTAACCTTCAGCCAAAAAGCAGATGTTTTCCATCTTCGACCACCAAATCAGAATTTTAGAAATCGAACTTTCCTTACCCTCTATAATACCATAATCATAGAACTTACAAACTCTTCAAAGTACTTCGAAAATTACTCAGGGCTGGTAAGTTTGCTACATACAAAACAAAGAATAAATTACCAGATCGGAATCCACGTCCGGTGGCACCCAGTCGAATGAAATTCCAGGATTTTTTGATGCTGGCTGACTGCTTCCTTTTGCGGCGGTCGGTACATTTTCGATTCCAGTGCTAGTCACTTGAATATTAAGATCTTAAACGGAGACAACATATTAGTAAAACAAAAATCAACATAACCATTATTCGAAGACCTATATAAACACAAAAACTCACAGGCGCGCTTGGAAGTTTGTTTCTTGTGCCCAACACCAAGCAGAATTTCAAACTGTGCAGAACCATCATCATCTTTAACATCATGCTCCTCCTTTTTACATTTGCATTTTTTGCATAATTTTCTACAGGTGGTAAAAAATTAGTTAAACTATGTCACGTTCGATTATGATACAAACCAAATTAATACATTCCAGATGCACAAACAAAAAATTTAAAAATAAGCTTGTGCGATGTTAACTACCTCCAGAAGTGCAGGTCAAGTCCAGGGCAGGAGTTACATTGCAAGCAAGATGCACCGGCTCCTACTTCATGAGCAAGTTTGTGTGTCTGCAAAAGGATGTTAGCATTTGATTGCGAAATTATTACGTGCAAATCATGCATTAAAATTTCGGTTAAATACCCTTTTGTTTTTGTTTTCAAGGCGAAGTATCCATTCTGGCGTGTTTACAGGCTCTTCTGTATTGGCCATGCTTGTACTTGGTTATGAACCCACTAGTACACACTAAGACATCTCCGCTATCTTTACAGGGCTTCGGGGATGGTGAGTCACCTTAATTTTCGTACCGAGAAACATGAGTGAGTCACACTTAAGGAACTAAGGGCCTCGACCCGAATTTTCCGATTGGACGGCTTCTCTTTCAACTCTAATGAATATCTGTCAGTGCTGAGAAAAGTATTTGTATTAAGGCACTGAAACTTAAAGGCCACACCTGAACTTTACGACAGAAGGTGAAAAAAATAAAGAAATCATATCTTCACACCATTGGCCGATAAATGGGAAACAAATGACTCGCGTTATTTAGAAATTCGGGCTCCATATTCAATCTGTCTTAAAAGTAGGTCTGATTCATTTATCCGTAATTTTAGTTTGTTGATTTCTATGATGATTAGAAACATTAATCAGAGCATTCGTAGTATGCTATATTCGTATCTGCAGTATTATTTAGACAGGGATATATCTCATTGCAGTGAATTATATAGTTACAAAACTTTAATGAGAGATACATTTTCACACACATTACAGAAATTTTGTGTTAATTTAAAAATCAGTGATTTGATTCATAGGAGCTGACTCTTCCTTCTGCCACTTTTCTTAAATGTCAGATTTTAGCCGTTAGATAGCACACTGTTCCATCCGTTAGATATCCCATTATTCCAGCCATAGGAAGACGGTGAAGTCCACGATGAAACATGGCTGTAAAAAGGATGTCTCCATTCTGATAGTTGGTTTAAATATTTACTCCATTCATATTCCGCCTCATAATGTTGTTTCTTTGGCTGTACTGTTATTTGAGACATAGATAAATGAGCAATATCTGGTATAGGAGCTCCGATTTTCGGAGGATCTACACTTTGAAATATGTTTTTATGTCCTTCAACATTAAGATGGAATTTCCTAGGCTTCCGCTCAGAGTTTGAATCAAAAAAGGTAACTGTCACAACTGCCATATTGCTTTCCGTTATTATTGCTGGGGCGTAATTATCATTTCCACAAAATCTGGAAACAAAGAAACGGTTAAATTAGATGAATATTAAAGTATAATAATTAGGAAATAATTGTTCGAATAAATAGATAGCAATTTATCTAGAGTGGCTTTCAGTATTTCATTCTTTGTGTTATAATGCAGTAAGTTTTCAAATTACTTTTGAATATTAATAAGAAATTGACACACTTTAATTCAGACATCGTGCANTTTTTTTTTTCTTTTTGAAGATAATCAATGAAAATTAGGAAATAATTGTTCGAATAAATCGATAGCAATTTATCTAGAGTGGCTCATACACTTTCAGTATTTCATTCTTTGTGTTATAATGCAGTAAGTTTTCAAATTACTTTTGAATATTAATAAGAAATTGACACACTTTAATTCAGACATCGTGCAAACTTTTTTGACTATCTTTGGAGTGAGGCTTTTCTACGAGTATCTTGCGGATTCACATAAATCAGAATAAAGTAAAATTTGCTGATGTTTGCTCAAAAGATTTTCATCTCATAATTAACAAGTCAGGAATAAATAATTACTCATTTATAGAGATTCGTGTAGATTATAACCAATTACCATTTTCTTAAAAAGTGACAGAGAACCATGGGTTTCCCTAGGGTTTGCGTGGCATGGCGAACAACTATAGTTCTCCGGACCACACATTGAAGATAATGAAACAATAGTACCTGACTTGTTCATATTTCCAATTTTACTTTCGCGGGAAAAAAAACCTTGTATAGTATTATTGACTACAGTTAATCCGTTAGGGGTTCAAAAATCTCATTTCAAGAAAGGATCATGAATATATACTATCTACGCTGCTGAGTCAAAGTAATGCGGCTAAAAGAAATTACGGCCCCAGCAGGCGCGGGGCCCGAGACAACCCCCGCTTGTCCAGCCAAAAAAGACATTGCAAAGGTCAGTTGACATCTATCATTCAGGCTCTTCCAGGAAAATAAAATTCAAGCAAAAATAACTCTGAATTACGATCACTGAGGAAACATTTACTTGCCGAAACCATTTATGTAATAATTGTGCATATCGCGAGTTGGTATCAGTATTATGTTATCCACCAGTTGTATTTTCCTAGAAAGTTGTAAACTACAAGACTACTGTTTTAGAATGTATACATAGTTTATCCTATAATACCCGGGAAATACTTCGCACTGGACTCGAATCGAAAAAGATTGGCCCCATAATACAAACATTGTATTTTTACGTCAAGAATTTGCAGCTTCTCATGAAAGCTCCTTAGTAAATTCCACGAGTATTATTATAATATAATATANTATTATATTATAATATTATAGGAAAATTCGATACTGTACAATAAAATTAAACAGGGTGCCTCAGTGAACGGAATTATACGAAAAAGACATCGAAATTTTTAAGTTCAGTTCAATTCAAAAAGAATTAAAGGAAATTTATCAAGTAAAATATCACGCGATCATATATACCTGTCTGTTATCTTTTGTAATTCTCAGTAATGATCACAGATGAATATTTGCATGCTTTAAGTATCAAAATAGCAAACATTTTTTAGGGTTAACTTTTACCTAAAGCAAAAAAATATTTAGAAACGTCATCAAACCGTTCGGGGTAACCAACACCAAAGGGTTTTAAGAAGCCTCTAGTGGGATATTCCGAAGAATATTACTGCGACAGTTTAGACTTGAAGATAAAAGATTTTGAAAACGTTGCAAATACTTCAGTGTATTTTTTCTGTAGCGCAGAATTACGTTTCCTCATACCCACAAAGGGGTATATGAAGTTTACGGGTCATTTTTTTACATTCCGAGGCCTCCTCTTTGGTTCTAATTTCTCTGCGACGATGTAAAATGAGAATAATTGGATTCGATATCTCCAAAAAATTTTCATTGCCATAATTATCCTTGAGGAGACAAGTCGTGAATTTACACATTGTTCCGCCTCTTTCTTACGAAAGCCGTTAGCGAATGTTTCAGATATATTTAGCAAATAATCTCAATCTCTCTGTGATTGTGTTAATGCAGTTATCTCTTAGTTGATGTTTGGAATGGTGTGGTCGAGTCTATATGGAGTTGCATCACGCTGTACAGGCGGATATTGAACCGTTCAAAGCGCTGATCACACAGAAGAAACCTGAAACTCACTCTCGAACGAGAAACAGCCTTCCTTGAAGAACGCTGTAAACTCGGATTGCATCTGCGTCGACGGCACATTTCATAGGATTTGAATGGAGTTGCAAATCGGAGACACGGAGTAGAAGGCGGGTCCCCCGATGTGCGGAGGACGTGAAGATCAGCATGCACGAGAACGAGGGAGTTGAGAAAGGGCGGGGAGGATCTCCTCGAATCAGCTTCGTTGGATAGTAATAACCTGCAACAAAAAGAAGAAAATGTTTCGTTCACTGCAGCAGCGTCCATAAATTCTCGATGATTCATAAACTTTGAAATTAGCGAAGAAGTAATTTAAGTCTGATTACAGTTCTTTGATTTCACATATTGAGCTTTTATGCTATCAAAATTACAAGTGTTTAATCATAATGTGGTGAAATGAGAGATGCCAATACGATCATCGACGTTGCAGAAAAATCCAAGAAATTTTTAAAAAAGATTACCAAACAATGGAAAAGAAACATCTCATACACTTCCACAGATGTTATTGATGCGACATATTTCGCTAGCGTTCTAGCACCATCATTATTGCACTTCCACGAAGTAACGCCTTCACATATTGAGAACATTACCTAAGATTACATACATATATGTATGGATTCTTACGTACTTATATGTATATAATACTTTATATACGAAGGTAGTTCCAGAAGTACCCGACCTAACAAAGAAAAAACAAAAAAATTGAGAAAATTATCTTTATTTCTCAACGTAGTCTCCTTTTAGTCCAAACACTTTTCTCAGCGATGTTTAATAGCTTTGATACCCCGTTTATAGAGAGAACCGTCGAGCTCCTTAAAATAGCCATTACCCCGCAGACTCCGCCTCTTCATTGTTGGCAAATCTTTTACCGCCAAGCCATTTTTTCAAGTTTGATAAGAGAAAATAATTCGCGTGAGCTAAATCTGGCGAATAGGGTGCGTGAGGAACCAATTCAAACTTCAACTCATTAATTTTGGTTATCGCGATAGAAGATGTGTGAACTGGCGCATTGTCTTAACGAAAAAACACTTTCTTTTTCTCCATATGCAGCCGTTTTTTTCTTAATTTTATCTCTCTAACTCTGTAGTAAGTTTTCGTAATACTCGCTGTTGATTATTTTTTTTCTTTTTGAAGATAATCAATGAAAATTATCCCACGCGGATCCCAAAAAATCTTACGCCATAACCTTGCCAGCAGATGGAACTGTCTTCGCCTTCTTTGGAGCCGATTTTTTCCTTGCAGTCTATTGTTTTGACTGTTTCCTCGTCTCAGGTGTGAAGGGATGGACCCATGTTTCATCTATAGTTATAAATCGACGGAAAAACGTGGCTTTATTGCAGTGAAACATCGCAAAACACTCGATTGAAACATCCTCATGACGCTGTTTTTATTCCATTATAAGCAAACACAGCATCCATGTCGCGCACAACTTTCTCATGTTCAAATTTTCAGTTAATGTGCGATTTACAGCACTTTTTGAAATATATACCGTGTCTACCACTTCTCGTTAGTTTTACATACGCTTAGTTTCCCCTCTAAACGCTCTTCTCTGTTCTTACCGATCACTCACCCCGTCTTTCCTATCGTCCATCATCTTCCGATTTCATCTCCCCTCTGTCTTTTCCCTTGCACCGTTCCGCCAATTATTATATTTAACAATCCATCACTTCTCCGTATTAGTCTCACCCTTTTTTCTATCTACTCTTTAGAAATCAAATGAAAGAAAAATCAGAGAAATAGATGCTAGAACTAGTCGTTTTAAATTAATTTTTTTCAGCGAACGAGGCGTGAAAGTAATCGATTAAGGAAGTAGAGTCATTGTGCATGGACCTTCTGTCACACGCCGACTTCTGCTTCGAAGGCGGCTTGTATGGTACGTATGTAGATATAGATGCAACAGCTTTGTCTCCACATACCTTTCCAACTGCTCTATTTATCGCCAACTTCCACTGCTTTATCTAATTCTTCTTTAACTTGTTTTTCCATTTCCTCTGCATTACATAAGTAACAAAAAGTGCTGAGGATAAGGGAAAAAACGAGGAATATTTTGGGTTTAATAATTCCGGGAATACCTCATTTGCAACTTTCTAGTCAAAATATCTCAGATGTGCAGCCTCGTACATTTTAACTACGCTTTGTTTGCAAAACTTGAGTTCGCAAAGAGTTGACCGCGTATGACTGATGAGATATAAAAGTCCTCGAGTTTTCGCTACACGTTAAATATTGACATTAAGTACCTCAATAATTACGTTCAACAACATATGCCAATTATATTCCTATTCTTATTACGAAAAGATAAAATATGAAACACGGTTAATTTAATCATTTTAAATACGGATTACATTCGTTTATCTCAACGTAAAGCAGACTAGAGGATTCATAGAACCGTAACTCGCACTGTGCATTTTGGGTGCAAGTAATTGCGTCGATGAGCCAAGCGACCGCTGCCTCGTCCTTTCGTGGCACCCACTTAAGCAGCCTTCCCCAAACTACTGCCCTCAAGCCGGATTTGGCTCCTGAAAGGTTTATATCCGGCCCTTGGATTGAGCGGATATTATGCTCTGGGCTCTCTCATGATGACACTTGTTAAGTTCCTTTTTATGTATTTCCGATCACATTGTTGGCGCTTAAATTTTTGTTTTATTGTAGTACATGAAAGCTACATTGCTACTTTAAGCAAGGTATTAAAGATAAGTTAATAATTGCTACTATAGATCCGTTCCGCCAAACTTTTTCCTTAAACTTAATGTGGCCTACCTCTCAAAAAGTTCGGCAACCTTACTCTCAAGGAAAGACTACCTATCTTAAACGTGCGTGCTGGGAGAGGGAAGATAGAATGAAGCGATTTTTATGGGTGAAGCTCTACGACAGTCCACAGATGGCAGAAAGGAAGGGACGGACTTCACCTGAGGAAGTGAATCGGAAGCGCTCGTTTCCTGGATAAGCGAAGTGAAATTGCAGCGAAGAGTTGGATGTATCATGGAAGACGGACGAGCAGACGGCGGACAGGTCGTCCTCGGCTCGCCTCTGAGGAATCAGGGAGCAGAGGAAGATGGCCGGAAGCAGGACTGCGAGTGAGGTCATGTCTCTAACCAAACTGCGACTGCTAAACGAGGGTGACATCCATCGCGGTCTATTCCCGCATTTGCGTCGACCTCGATTGCGTTAATAACACGACTTTCTCTTGGTGTCAAACTTTAATGTCAAAGGATTCGAAGGCATTCTTTTGATGCTTATGGATATTACTTGCACACACGTGCAAGGTTTGACCCTAAACTTTTTCTCGAAAAAATAGATATTTTCTGTCGGACCTTAGTTTCTTATCATCTGTAGCAGTAAATGTTCGACTTATCCGTCGTTTTATTTTGATACATATATTTGTTTAGAATCGAAGGAAAGAGAACTATTTCTTATTTACCTTTCCTTGTAATATCTGCTATGTTGCTCCCAGCGTCTATTTGCTCTAAATTGTGGTCCAATTGGGTTGTTTAGTTTGGTATTTCCAATTTCAAATACTTGAGAAAAAGTCGTAAACAATGAAATTGGGAAACCAATTCATCCAAACAATTCAACCAAAAGAAATTGATTTAAACAGACTTGGAGGGGGAAAACGGAAAAGTGCCTAATATTTTTCTTAGTTTTTTTTCACAAGTAGGGGTTACTTTATTTTTTAGTGAACCGTAGATCCTGACTACGCTCTTTCTGTACTTTATGCCGAAGGAAGCTAAAAAAGTAAAGAAAGTGCTAAGAGTCTCGTCAATGGAGATAATCGCTGTTTCTTTCTTTAAGATTTTGGATGAATGAAGATTGTATAATGTAAGTAGTGGTTAAGTTTTCTCCTTAAAACATAAGTTAAGTTAAGTTATGGTTTCTTGACTGAATGTCACCAGGGATGCGATAAACAGATACTAATTGGATAGCATCTTAAGGGGAATTTAACGAAAATTATAATATCCCGAAATCGGACCTGGTCCAATATACTCTCTTTTTGGGAATCCTTGTAAATTGTAAGAATCAACATTTTGGCTTCAATCTTGTTGTGAAACTGTTTTTAATTTTAGACATATAACCAGTCTAATAGGAAAGAGGATGAGCGTTTTTATTCGCAGGAAATAATTAAAATGTAGTTAAAAGAAGCCGTCAACAGAAGAAATCCCTTATATAGCTAAAGTGTCTACGTGAAATATAATATCCCCTATACAACTCAATGCAGTTGATAAATGACTATCGGTATCCCATATTCTGCCTTATCTTGGCATTCCTCGTCTTTATTTGTTCTTGAAATACATAACAGTCGAATTACTCATCATTCTATTTGTTCAGATAATTTTTACACCATATAGTATCTTGAACTGATACTATCAACAAAGCGGCCATTATCTGCTCTCAAGTTTTAAAGGATCCTTATGGGTTGATGGCTGTAAAATTTCTTATTACGAACACGTTAAGTTTCTTAAAAGTGTCTTAAGATACATAATTTAGCTAATGAGCATGTATGTTCTCATAAAACTCGAGAGATAAAGACTACAGCTTGAAAATGTTGCACATTTTTAAATATCGACAATAGCACCTTTCGTTCTACATACTTTGCAGTTTGTAATTTTCGAAATCGAAATGTGTAGAGATAATCCCTTTAAACCACACTGTGTTGATTTGGTTAGCACAAAGTAAGAAATCACAAATAGTTATGCGCGATTGATATAGGCAGTGTTTCACCGAAGAGAATCATAAAAGGTCGAAATACTGCAAAATTCGATCAAATGCGGGAATATTTCGTCAAAATCACCAACTTTCACACGCCGCCGTCTTGAGGGTCCGTGTCTTGTCGAAGTCGAGTTTGTGTTAATATTTTCATTGTTGTCTTAAGATTACATCGGATATAAGTTAAAAGAAATCGACGATGATGGACGGATAACATTTTGTCTTTGAATTCGGACTCTGGACGATAGTAAGATTTTATTTCCTTCATGAATACCAACCTTTAAATTTTGCTCATTATTAAATGTCTTCAATACTTCTATAAATATACAAATGTATTATTTCTTTATATGTGCTTCTGGAAGTTACAACGCGGTATTGCATCTCCTGTAAGCTTCAAGGTAAAGTAGCATACACAATCTATATTTGTGAATGAATAATGAAATTAGGGTTTCCTAATTCCCACGATTTTGAAATCCTCGGAAATTTGGAACAGGAAATCGTGTTTCCTGAGAATTCTCGGGAATTCCCGAAGTAATTTTTTCAATACATATTCGATGATCATATTTAATAAATGCTACTACAGTAATTGTTAAATAAGAATTAAGGCAAAGTGGTTGAGCTACCACAATTCGTGAGCCGGTGCAATCATTCTTACAAAGTTAAACGTTCACGTAATGTGTAACCAAATTACATTTACAAGGAAAAGGTATAAGGTGACTTGGCACGATAAGGCGTGCACCTAGGGAAATTCCCAAGGAGAAACGGACAAGAAAAAAGTCCGACGGAACCGGGACTCGAACCCGGGTCTCCCAATTGCCGGTCGAGTCTCCCAAACGGGATGGAGAAATTTCAACCGATCGGTAATCGGGAGACCCGGGTTCGAGTCCCGGTTCCGTCGGACTTTTTTCTTGTCCGTTTCTCTTTGCAAATTACATTTCTCTATTTCAGAGTACAGATTTCATTGATTTATTACTTAAAATTATCTCCTGTAAAATTTAGTTGCTATTTTTAAAAGAAGACTTTAAGAAACGTAGAGCATCACTTCTCCATTCAAAGGTTATCTTTGTTTTGTAACAAATACTCTCGATGTAGAAAATATATGTGATTTTCCATTGAGGTTGGTCGAATTGTTAAGAGTGCGTCTAATATCAAATACAAGTGGGGAATAAGAGTATGCGTTCCTTCAAGAAAGATAACTTCTTTGGATAGAGAAGCAAATATTCAGTCTGCATGCACATCCCTGTTTCCACTCTTGATTATTTCTTGTTGTAAAAGAGAATATTTTACTGGAGAATATTACAATATTTTCGCACTAACCTTTGGAGGATAACGTAGGACTGTTTTCTCTCCATGATGAAATGACGTGTAATACTGTAACGAAATTTAACTTTAGGAAGTAATAAATACGGGAAATGCCTGAAAGATTATTATTACGTTTATTTCCCATTTTGGATATTAAAATTTTCTAAGACTCAAAATTCCTTCATTTCCCGAACCCATTTTCTCGGGATTGGGGAGCGGGATATTTGAAAAAAATTCCGAATACAGGTGGGAATTCCTTCCCGCCCGGAAACCCTATCTACCATTTTATGTACCATCTATCTACCATTTTATGTGTTCCTCACTCTTACTTTTCAAATCGTTTCTTCTCTAAATATTCTTTTCTGTCTCTACCAATCACGTAATAATGCATCACTTTCAATCAAAAAGCAAGCTTAACCGTTTCCTGTTCCTAAGCCTAACTATACAGCAGGCATAGCAGACGCTACGTCATATGATAGGTAGGATGGGTGATTGGTTGTCGGTGTATTGTTATTTGGACACTCAATTTGAAATTATTTCAGTTACCTCTGCTAGCCTAACCTTAGTTTGATGATTAAATTTGTACAGGTAAAGTTCATTGATCGAGGAGTAGCCGCAGGAGAT
Organism: Ladona fulva; assembly: GCA_000376725.2. Lineage (NCBI taxonomy): Eukaryota > Metazoa > Arthropoda > Insecta > Odonata > Libellulidae > Ladona > Ladona fulva. The sequence continues at coordinate 2,290,829 of KZ308219.1, read as the reverse complement.
TAAGACGAAGAAAGTTAGAAGGCCCTCATAGTAAATCAGAGGCGGAGAAAGCGTAGTCGTTACGCAATGAAGTAAAGCACCGGCGCGATGCGACGGCGGTGAGCTTATCTTCTTTCGCCCACATATTCCAAACCCACCCACAGTTCAGCCTTATCGAGAGCTATGGCCCGTTCTGATCTTTCTATTTCGCTCCACTTTCGAATGTATGAGCTGTTCCTACCAAATCAACGAAATTTCCACAATCGGTTGGAAGCCATCGAATCCCAGTAATCGATTGCTGTTTCATTTCTGCACGCCATGGCAAATCAAAGTTTCGTTATTGGGGGTAATTTGTGAGTATGGCTTCGGACTCAATGCAAGTGAACTTAACGGAGCAGAAATCTCAAGGGCTTCAATACTTGACTACGGTGAAATTACAGTAAAGCCTAAAAAACTGAGAACGTAGATCTGTCATAAATAAGGTGACCAGATTTCTGATCTACTACACCGGGAAAAATTGTCGGTGGAAATAAGTATTTTTGTTTAGTATTTTTGGAATAAGAGCCCAAAACCGGCATTATCCATGCCAAACCGATATAAGTGGCCGTCTTTAGTGATTGGACGATTCCAAAGTTTTAATCGGTTTGGATACAATTCCCGATACTACTTTAAACTTTAGTTTTAAAATTCAAATATTAATGCTTAAAATATAGCTATTTATAAAAATTTAGTTGAATAATTAATGAAAAAGCTAACAAAATTGTGTAAGAAACCCTTTTTGTTGAAAAAAAGTGTAAATCCTTAAGAAAAGAACAATTTCTTCTTTTACATTATATAGCCATCTTAATCAAATCCTAAAATTCGGAACAGAAATTTAAGTTCATTACATTTTTGTATTACAAAATTTTAACTACAATTGTTAAATAAATATTGAATTAGTGAATTAACAATATTTAAATTTATTCCGAAAATAAAAACCATCTTAAGTAAAAACACTTGGTAACTTCCACAATATATATTGAACAGCATTCCACGAAGTCAAGATTGAACATATTAATTTTATTGAAAATAAGAATTTTATTTGGAACTGAAACAAAGGCGAATTGACAGACTTGGAAAGTTCTAGAGATGGGTAGAAACTCAGATTTCATATTTACACCGGAATAAGTTACATCAATTCACATTTATTACAACATTTAGGCTTTATTGAGATCTACAAATTTCAGTTTTATAGATAGTTTAATTAATAAGTATTTACCTATTTATAATTTATCATCAGAAGTGGAAAGAATTAATAGTAATGCAAGATAAAGTTTTAAACAAAATTCTAAAGAATCGTTTTTGGAGTCGAAAATAAGCTTTAAAATTCACCGATTCTGGTACCCAAAAGAGTTCCGATATTTTATATTCTCGGTTTCGATTCTGCTTAATCGTCCCATCGCCAGTCTCCTTAGTTATGGAATATATCAATGGTGAGATGACACACAAATATGCAATTGGATCAACATTTGAGACAACCGTCAATAATTATGCATGTGAAAATGAGTCTTAAGAAGTCAACAAATAAGACCGAGCCAATAAGGACAAGTAGGTGTCTGAACCTGGTACTTTTTGAAGAAAAGAAGCAAATTTAGAGAGCTAAATTCTAAAAGCAGTGTTTTATGAGCGAAATGACAGTAGGGGAAAGGGAATATATATATAAAAGAGACGCGGGTATGTAACTTTTTTATTATAAGTTTAATTTGGTACTTGATAAGCAAAGAAAATAAAGCATTGGGATTGGTCGTCTGGTCAACCTTGCACAGAAATGTCCGAGTGAAGGTATTCTACTTAAATCTGATGCTATGAATGCATGCACAAAGAGAAATTTTGTAAGGAATTTAAAGTCTTTATTTCCCCAATCCCCTCATAGTGCATAGCTAAAAGGTTGCAGTTCTTTGGCGTCAAACTTCTTAAAGGACTCGATACGTCTTAATTTCTGATCTTCGGTGAAAATAATTCAGCAAGACATATTTTCATTTCATTAACCCAGTCTATCTAATTGTAAGAGATGACATTCAAAGACGTTACTACGTGACGAATAAATTACGGAAATGAGTGACTTATTAATTTTCCACATAAATTATTTATAAAAAATAATCGTTTCTTATTTCCGTATCTAGGAAAGAGGTTTCCTAGTATCTACCATCTCTTCCGAGTTCCTGACGTGGGAAGGGATGTATCTCATACGGTTGTCCATTTCAAGAGTAAGTAAATGAGAATAAACCTTCTTATGAATAAAATGGAAAGTTTTTATGTCCGCCTAAAGCTCGAGAATTAAAAGTTGACACGCATTCAGAATGGTGGCTAACGGTCCAAAGCCTCCCAGATATTCTGCAACTACTTCTTAAAAAACTTATTTCTCGAGAGATTATCAATAAATACATATATAGAAACTCGAAACATTCTTTAAAAAACATTTTACATTGAGAAACATCATAATGAAGTTGAGTTCCCCAAAAGAAAGTTTTAATAGCGCGTTAAATTGCAGAGATACGAGTATAAAACTGCAAACTTCGTTTAGAAAGAAAACCGAAGGTTGAAGATGGGTTTCTCCATCATCTCACCCCACGCCCATCAGCAGCGATTCTTGGTCACAGCATAGCGACCGTCCTTTTTTCTTTAATGACTTGATGCCTTCGAGGAAACGAGACTGATTGCCCATTGCGGAGCGCTTCTTTAGGTGCGCCTCCACTTATCTCTCGAAGGCGGAGGCCGCGTAAAATTACGAATCCTCAATCATGGACCCTCAATCCCCAAGGAAAAACATCTGACTGACGCGGGCGCATTCTATGGAGACGACAGACAGACAGTTTGGAAGGCATAATAGAGGAATGTAGCTTCACTGCGAGGATCAGTCATAATGCGAAGAGAATTCGGTCATCTTTGGCGGTCTTTCGGCATGCTCGCATGGGTGCTCGTTCTGTCCGTCATCTTGTCCTCAGAATTATGCCCAGTCAAAGGCCAAGGGTATCCGTGCTTCACCGCTGAAAGGATTCCAGGGCGCGACCGCAGATTCTTCGCTTTCGTGCCCTCTAACGTGCGCTCCAATCCACCAGTCGAATGCGTGTTCCTCTTCGGAGGACCTCCTGGCACGAGGCTCAGGATGACCGCTTACGACGTGCAGACGTCTGAAAGCAGCGCCTCAGCAGGAAGGTGTACCGGCTCCGCTGTTCGCGTCTACGACGTTGGCCGTCGAGGACTGCAACTGATAGCTACGTATGTGTATAAATTTGGGTTCTTCCTTTATTTGATAAATTCGATGATCAAGTTTCCTATGGAAGAGAACGATGTATCCATCGTTCACGCCAGCTTCATTCCGAATGTTTTCAGTATAAGCTGTTGAATACATCCGTGGCTAAGGATGTAGATTATTTAGACCAGATTATTTTACCATAGTAAATCGATGAGGAGGGCAGGGCATCTGTACGCACTTAACCAATTCCCCACCTATTTCTTTTGTTTAATAGTTTTCATATTTGTTTTCATTTACCGCATTATTTTCAGAATTTCTTTGTTCAGCACTTTTTCCATACATATAATTTATTTCCATGCATCTAATTCTTCGCAAAATCGAAAGTTAAGACTCCTGCAGCCTTTCTTTTCCTTTCTACACCGCATTTAGAGTAATACTATAGGCTAATACCTCCTCAATTTCTGCTAAACTTACTCAGCTTAGTGACAACGCAGCATTCTTTTCCTTTTTTCGATTTTTCTTACTTTTTGTTTGTATCCCGCCTCCTTCGTTATAGGATGGCTTTTGTAATGTTTGCTTGATTTTCTCTCCACTAACATTGATTGCCGCCTTTTTGGGCTTCATACTAACCTATAATTCTCATAAGCTTGGCACAACTTAAGTGAGTATGCCACTCATTGTTCCGAGATTCCCACCAATGCCTTATTAACCACACTATCCCCTTTCCTTCAATATTAATCCTTCCTCTTTCATTAAAACATAGAGTGAAGATTGGAAAAGGAGTGGCATAGGAAAGGAAAATAGGAAATGGGATGATGAGCGTGTTGATTGTCGCCAACTTTAATCAAACTACGGTAAAAACGTACGGTATGGTTGTTTTGAGGGGAAAAAGCTCCATAACTGGAAAACATATAGGACAGGAAATCCTCAACTGTATAAAATTCCTTGATAGAGAAAACGAAATATGTACGTAAAAATCTTCTATATGTATCACTCAAAACCGGGCGTGTTAAATAAATCTAGCGAAGTATTACGCATTCATTTTATTAAATATAGCTCTATGGCAGTAGGTTATTGAAGCTAAAACATCCAATAAAGGAAAAATTGTTTAAACAAAGAAAATTTAAAATAATTTCGAAATATATGCTTAAACTGCTTGATTGCACCGGCGTTGATATTTACTTATTGACCGTCTCTAAATATAGAAGATTTGAACAAAGGCTGAACTGACTTAATAACTTCATATGAAATATGTTTTTAGAAGATATGGCCAATATTATGCGTCCTTGTTACATAGCCTGTTCAGATACTTCGAGGAAAATCAGAGATATAGATGCTAGAACAAGTTATTTCAAGAATTCATTATTCTGCGAACGATACGCGAAAGTAATCGATTAGGGAAGTAGAGTCATGGTGCATGCACCTCCTGCCATACGCCGAAAGGCGGCTTGCAGAGTACATACATATATGTAGATGTGGATGTAGACGGAGGTAGTGGGTGGAGGAATCGCTAATGAATGTGAATATTATCATTAGAGGCTACGAAAAGGCAGGAGGGTTGAGAGATGCTGAATTTGTTGCTTCTTGCAACCATCTTATCCAGGCAGCTAATTCTGATTTTTCCAGGTACTGTGGCCTCGTGCGTCGCGGTCAGTTGCTTGCTCTGTCTTCAAATATGGCCGTAGTTACATTCATGGCCTACAACAACGTCATGAATAACGCCTTCAGTTTGGTGATAGATTCGGTGGAGAGGGAAGAGGTGCAGAGGATACCATGCCCATCCTCAACAGCGCCGACAGAACCAATAGCAACGACGCCCATGACGCCTATCCCATCGACAACTGCGATTTCCGATTCTACGTCGGAGTCTTCTGAGGAAAGTGACTCGAGCAGTTCTGAAGGCAGTGGATCTGCAGACGAAGAGGAAATGGATGAGGAGGAAAGGGCGGAGGAGGAAGGTGGGGAAGAAAAAATGGATGAAGAAGAAGAACTAGATGGAGAAGAAGTGGGAGAAGAAGAAGATGAAGGGATAGATGAAACAGAGGAGACTACAAGACACGTTGGACTCAAAGGGAATGAGTTGTACGATTACGTTTCTCTTGAAAACACAACTCATTTACTCATTCCTGACGAGCTTCAGCAGATTCTTTAACAGATTCAACTGACCACAGACAAGCTGAATTCCCTTTGGAGCGGACTATAAAAAAAAAAACAAAATGAAATATATATCGAGGAGTATTTATTTTAGTTTAGCCATTATAACTGTAATTAGAGTGTACAAAAATATATAGTTAGTAAACTTAGCAAATTTGTCGTACAATTACAGTTATCTCAATCACATCTGACATCACTTTATACGCAGCACATGCCTATGTCTGTCGGTTTGTAGAACTACAAACTTACAGATCTCAATACCCAGTGAAAGATAGAAATTTTTTTTTAAACTGAGTTCGAGTTTAAAATATTAATTTCCATAAGACCGCGGGGTTTCCCGGTCGATAGATTGCGTGCTCACTCACCCTAAGGATGGCGGCAGAGATAGCCGTCGAAAAGTCGGTTTTACACAGTGAAGCAACCCAGTTAGCATCCCGTGAAACACTTCTTCAACATTAATTTCCATGATTCCAAAATTTTACATTAGCTGTTAAGCAGTTTCAAAGCAATGACTTCTTCATCAGGCTAGTTAGCACTCAAAGAAATTCATTATTACAGCTACTATACCTTGATAAATGATATAATTTTCATCGGTAATTTGGCAAATGATAGATTATTATGTTCCTAGCAATTATTCTTGCCTCGGTCTTGCTCATTTCTGTGATAGCATGTAATCTGGAGTAATAAGAGGTATAAATGAAAAACAGTAGATAGAAAAAAATTATTATTTTAGATCCCTTATGTCCTCGTTCTAGGGGTAAAATGACATGCTTGTCCTCCGCTGTTAAAGCCTGGTCATAACCGTCACATTTAAAACTTATTCTCATCCATATGGATTCTGTGTGATAATTTAACTTCAGCAATTAAGGTAGTATATGGGGACAAAAATGGTTAAGCTCTAAGCAGTTTTCTGCGGTGTAATCCGACAGACCACCAACTCGAATTTTATTTATCAAGAACATAATTCAAAACGAATTTTCTCAATGTACACCACTTTTATATTAAATTCTAGAAAAAAATATTCTTACTATATACAGATATAACACCAAAATATGCTGACACGGAAGAAAAGTGTAAGTTAATAATCGTAATCAATTGTCGGGTTTTAGATGCATTTTCTGTTGAATGAATGGAATGTAGAATTTCTTACGCTATAAGAAAAGAACCACGAAAACAGTTTCCTAACTTTAAAATATTTAGTAATTTTTTACTGAAAATATAAGTGAACAATTTTTAGACTTCACGGAAAATCTGTTTTATTTTATTATGAGTTATAAGCTGTAAATCTCTAAATCTTGCTTAAAAACGGAGAAATACTTATCAGTATTTTTTTAAGTGGTCATGTTAAAGAAATTAAGCTCCTAAATATAAATAACAACTCAACAATGTGCAAACAGCTTCGAAAATTTTAGTTCAAGATTCTGGATTTCTCAAATCTTAACTCATTGAATTGGTTTAATTTAGTTTTGATTAGAGTAGGCATGAGTCACTTCAGATAAAATGAAATGACATTCTTGATGATAGTATGTAACATATTCATGTATATACAAACATTTTATTCTGATATTAGCTGATTGTTTTCTATTAATTCTTCATGAACAAAATATCCTCGCATCTGGATCTTCCAAGAAGAAGAAGAGTTGTAAACGGTTGAGCGAAATTGGTAGAGGGTTTTCCTGAGAGGGTTTTATTTGGAAGGAAAGAAAATTATGGAAGCAGTTTATAGTATTATCTTACATTCAACAGCACGGGTTTCAAAATGTTATGTAAGTGAAATAATAGGATAATTTAATATAGTTTTAAAATTAGCCTACGGGAAAAGTTAAACGGCACTTGAAATTTATTGATAATGAAATATTTTTTTAGATGTTCATCGCATCTTTCAAAGTTTTGTGGAAATAAATTTTGAATATACACTCACGAAATATTTTGATATTTCATGTCATTGTGGTAACTTAAAAACTATTATCCCTGCAACTGAACCTTTTATAACCTGATCATTATTACGTTAAATACAGTTGAGAAAATGTACAATTCAGCTCTGCTTCCCACCTTACTTGCGATTCAAGAGCAAGTGAATCATGCTATACGAGGTATTGCGGTAGCTTAACTTCTGTGAGATTCCTTAAAAACTGGAAAAAGTCGCTGTTCTTTATGACTTTGCTTAAATGATCCTTATACAAGCCCCAATTACCATCGCATTGCTGCTATTGATAATCCAAACACAGAAGCGATTACTTTAGTAATCGGCATCACAAACACTGTTTCTGCTCGTGTCTCTTTTTAATTATATTATGCACCGATATTGTACATTTAACATTGCGAAATTAGACGTATTCAATGTATAGAGAACTGTATGCTAATGTATGCAGCCTTTTTCCCAGTGTTACAATTAAAGAAACTCTTTTAGTAGTTAGACAACATTATTTGCTTAATTCAAAATTCTTCCACCCTCACGCCGGTTTATGACTTTCTTCCACTGGATACATTAAACTTCCATATTTTCCAACTTGGTCGCTTTCATCTTAACTCTAGAGAACTTTTCTCGAGAGGATTTCAGTAATAAACTAATCCAATAATAATCATATAGAAGTTTCTTTAAAGAAAGTGCGCCGAGAGACGTTGGGGCTCCATACTTATCGTAAACTAATGGAACGCATAATTTCTGATCGTGATACACGCGTAAAATTAAGTATTATAATTGGTCTACATTTAGTATCTATTTATCCTTTGACGAGATTTTGTGTTTTACTTATCAAATCTAACTTAACCCTACTCGTGAGTGTTTTCATCAATATCAATTTTTACACTAGGTATAATCATTAAATTCACGGTATAGCCAGAGCTTCTAATTCAAATGAAGATCTTACGATTAGGAAAAATATATTTGGATGGACTGCCTCTATAGTAGTTAATTCTGACCTTCTTCCCTTTTGTTTTCAACATCAGAATAATTAAACAAGAAACAAGCATCCATAACATTCTCTTAATTTTCTCCGGAAGAAAGGTAACCCGATAAATAAAACGGTTTAGAATTATTTACGACTCGTATCTCGTAGCTCGTACTTATCTCGTAAATCGAGTACTGAGATTTTTGCTTTCATGATGTATTATTCAATTATTAACCGTCGCATAATTGTTCTCTTTTGATCCTTTTTTTAACGCCTCTTCTGAATTCCTCCTTTAATCGTATTCTGATTGTCATACACAATTAATCAATTAATGGCAATAATTGGTAGAACTTATTCAATGAAAACAAAATCGGACACCGTCAATAGAGCATATATTTGAGTAAAACTCGACCGGTTTTGAGGGTTCTATCATATCTTCAGGCGACTGGAAGAAGTGCAAGACGGAATATATACACTCATGTACAAAAGAAGGCGACAATGAGAAGTGGGAGAGGGATGAATGGGAAAAGGCGCTGAGCATTGAAAGGAAGGGAATAGGAGAAATTTCCCTCAGAAAAGAATTAGCAAGGAGTGAATGGAGGAGGAGGTAAATGGGGAAGTATGACCTGAGTAGAATGGATTGATTCTCAGCGAAATGATACTCACTTACCAGGATCGTGGAGAGCTTAAGGTGGCGGTGGATTTAGTAATATAGTAGTAATCCATAGTAGTAGTATCTAAGTTATCTCTCACTTTAAATCTTTCGTTTGTATATTCCACAAGTGTGTACATTAAAAATTGAACGATTTTCCATAAATGTGATCTTATAAATGATGAAGCAAAGATACACTTTCCCTTTAGTAAACAGTAATTACTCCATTTCATTAGTCAAATTAACTATCTAATGTTTTCTTAAGAGTCTAGTATATCGCAATTAGTATTGTGTTCATCAATTTTGATTTTTAAGTTGAGGAAAACGGGAAGTTGATAAAATTCTTACTCAGAAAAAAGATTGAGAAAGCAATTTAGGTATAATTTCCTATTATGTTTATTTATACTGTCCATATGCCTTCTGATAACCAACTGTCAGCATTGGATATCTTATACTCGTATTAACCTGGAAATTAAATGAATCTATTATATCTAAGCTCTATTTTGTGGAAGGGCGCCATACTAAAGAAGTAAGAAGAAACACTTAGAACATTCCACAGATTATATATTTTTATTTCCACAGATTACACTTTTTGGAAATCACTAAGTGTTTGTTCTTACTTTAGCTAGAAAATAAGGATTCAAATGTATCATTTTAGAACTCCGATGTTACTTGTATGCTACAAATGCGAAAAATACACAGATGTGACATATCTGGCACATTTTTATTCTTGATTATAAATATAACGCTTATTTAAAATTTGCAGTCCTTAAAACAGATCACAAGTTTGGCCACCCCTTTACATTACATCCTATTGCTTGTTTATGTCGCTTTTTGTTCAAAACCGGCTCCGATTGAGACAATATTTTGGTTGGTAACCGCAGCAGCTAAGTTATTGAGGAAAGCGAGCATACTCTGATACCTGCGAGCCTTTTCGGCAATATTTGTAGATCATCGCTTCCACGCTTTTTGTATTTGCTCAGTACTTTTACCATTTTACTTTTATTTTTTCGGTCCCCGTAGAAGGTGTATGAATTTCATGCAATATTTTTTGTGCATGGTGACCACTTCTCTACCGTGACCTGTGACCACTTATGTTGGGAAATTTCAACGAAATGTACCTCCTGTATGGTAAGCATTTAAAAACAAAGTCTTAAATTGTAGATTTTTCTGAAAGGATTTAATTGCCAAAAGTTTGCCACTCACATTAAATTAAAAAGAAAAATATTAAAATGAGTTTTTCATGAAAAGAGGCTACCTTGATCTTTCAAATGTGAAAAAATATTCAAAATTCAAATAGCATTCGACAAATTTGTAAAAACATATAAACATTAAATCTCCTTTCTCAAAAGCGATCTGCCAAGTCGTCTTTTGTATTGTTATATTAAATTTTAATTTCGTTCCCTCTTTGCATTTCTCTTGTTATAAACTTAATTATTTTTTGCCATCAAATTAATTTTAAATTATTTCATAATTCCATTAAATAAGGAAAACTCTCGTAACATCTTATAACCTAATCTTGCCACAGTGACCACCAGTCCAATGTAACCTCTTTTTGATGGTCCCATGTGTGGTCACTAGACAGGTATTGCGTTGATCAAGCGCAGGATTGCCAACCGACCGGATTCACTGTCCGCGCTAGCTATCTGTGAGCTCTGCACTTCATACAGCATGACATTTCTCGATCTTTCCTTTAAGAAGGATTGATTATACTATCTAATGATACATTTAATTTTTACAGAATGCACATATCACTCATTCCTCTCTCTTCCTTTCTCAATCCCATCAAGAAATTCAAGAATCTCGGAAAAGTTTTGTATTCATCCGGAAATGGGTCTGAAGAACGGGGCAATATCACTCATTTGGAAGACTTCGTTTGTAACCAAAGGGCGTCTAAAACTTTTCCATTCTTAGTTATTATCTTAGGGATCGTGGGGTCAGCAGGTTGACTTCTGTCGGCTGTAGACAGCGAAGGTGAGTCAGAAGCTTGCAAACGCCTCTGGATCTGCTTGTGCCCCGTATCAGTAGAAATGGAGGGACTGGTGAGGCGAGTGAGGACCGAGGATGACGTTATAGGAACCTCATTTAGCGAAGAAGTAAAGACATTTTTGGGAATCACCATCTGAATTCCATGCCAAGGATCTTGCCTAGGGGACTTTGTGGTGATCGCCTTGGATGAGTTTTGTAGATCATTCTGTGGTACTTTCTTTCTCAATGGTTTCTTTTTCTTAATCAGTAGGATATGGCTCTCCGTTCCGCCAACTCCTGTCTTCAAATTTGAGGCAGCTACTGATTCCACGATCTTCGAGTGATTTACTCTTAAATATTCCGGTGCCATCGCTGTCGAAAAAAGAAGATTAGAGTCTGCATCTTTCCTTAGTCCCTTTATCGCATCTCCATCGATATAGCGAAGTGAGTCAGTATATGGAGTAGGTATGCGCTTTTTCCATTTAACCGCCAATGTAGGCCACCTTCTCGGTGGTAACGTCGTGGAGGGCTGGTTCAAAATCTGCTGCTCTACAACAGTTTCCTTTGAGCGTTCAGTCTCTTCTAATGAACGAACTAATTCTCCGTATCGTTTCGTCGACGAAGATTCGTCATGGTAGAGGAATACAATCCCAGAACCCTGCGGCGATCTTGTAGGAAGCTTTGGCTGTGCTGTTGTCTCCGTCAAGAGGGAAAAATCTTGTAAAAGCGACGGATCGTCACTAACTAAAGCAAACGATGGTCTCCCTGGATAAACGAATTCGATTCCTGGCCTTCTGGAAGGTTTTGTGACAGAAGACGTCTCCGAGGGATTCAAAGCCCCGCTACTCGCACCTTTGGTATCCTTTTCATCCGAAAATAGTCCTGCGTTTGAGTTCCCTGGACCTCCAAGAATAAGTGTCGTATGTGAGCCTCCGTCGCCGGTTCCCTTCAAAGATTCAGTCTCCTTTTGGTTATTAAGAGGCGTGGTTCCTTCGTTAAACGCATCGTTTAGTGGTTTATTCGGAGTTTCTTTTGCAAGGGTATTCGTAATGAATTGATTTGGTATTGCAGGCTCTCCTTGCCCCTCGGACGCTTCTGCCAAGGGAATGGAGACATAGTCACCACTCGACTGCCTATGATAATCTGCAGTAGTCCTGCCTATCCCATGTCCTGAAGGGTAGAGGAACACTATTCCTGACCCTCCTGGTCTTCCAGTGGTCCTCCCTTCTCCAGATGCAGAGGGAATGAGAAACTCTATTCCTGATCCTTCTGGCTTAACCGGAAGCTCTGTGGTCGTCCGGTGATCTCTCGTTCCAGATGGAAAGATGAACTCGATTTCCGATCCTCCAGGTCCTAGAGAAGGTTTCTCCGTCGTCCTACCCGAGCCAAATCCAGAGCCTTCGATGTCAGTCCCCATTTCCTCTGGATCGTCCGGGGATGCCGTTGTTTCTTTATTCGGAGAAGAGCCTTTCGGTTTCATGGTCGTTGACATCTTTCCTTTTTTAGTGGTTGTCTCCCTTACCGGGTCATACCCCTCTTCTGTTATTTCTTTGTCGTCGTTATCTTCTTTAGTAGTTCCCGATGTCGTTGCTTCCACCTCTTTAGATTCTGTTGTTTGTTCTTCTGATGAAACAGGGTTTTCTGTTGTTTCAGGAACAAGGAAAACTTCGGTGTGCTCTTGATACTTCTCAGGTGTGGCAGTAGTGGGCGGAACCCAAAAGTCAACTCCGGTTGTGGTGAGGTATTCGCCTTCGCGTAGAACGGACACCTTAAGAAGAAAGCTCCCTTTCTTCACCCCCCTCAGATTGATGGTTATGAGTGCCATGTTGCTGGTGCTTTCCATCAACGCGGCTGCTTTCTGCCACCCGCATATACTGTGGAGAACATTTACTTTCATTAATAAAAGCCACGGAGATAGCTTATGAAATGTAATTTTTAATCTATCACAATTTTCACAAAAAACCGTTCACATATCTATTCATTTAAAAATACTGAATAAATCATACTTATTTATATAGTGCTCAATTTTACGCTCGCTAATTATTTTAGCAAGCTTAATATCGAAAATATTAATGATAGGTGAATGTTATAATAAATCAATATGAAGATATATTTCTACATCTATTAGACCTTCCTTGGTTCCCACCCAATTGCTTCATTCTTTTTAATTACTAGCATTAGCGCTAACCATTACCTACCAGCCATAATCTAACCCAGGTCTTCTTCCACAATTTCTCCCACTACCAGTACTGTCTCAAGTAGGCTCTACCGTACATAGTATAACAATTCAATTATTAATGATCAATTCGTAAAAGAAAAAAATTAGGAATGCAGACTTTGGTGAAATACAGGTGCGAATATATCAAGAGAAAAATTTCCGAACTTTGAAATAAACTTCGTGTTTATAATGCTCTTCTTTTTAATCAGAACATAAAATGATGTCAGGAAAACGTCTTCAGCGTTGCGATCCGATTCGAACTTTATTGTTCCGTTTCATAGATAAATGTCAACCAAAGGAGAGATTGGACGTCTTTCATAACAGAAACTCTAACGGGTAAGACGTTAAAAAAACATTGAACCATTTATAAATCCAGAAAATGTTCGAAAACTTTAAGGGCTAAACTTATTGGTAGACATATCGCTACTTTTTGAAGAAAATTGTGTTTACTGGTAATTGAATTTGCCTATTGATTTAATTCATCCATTTAGAAGTATGACGCAGGTTGTAGATGGAGAAACTATATTTCTTTCGGTATAAATTTGAAGGGAGGGGTTTCCCCTCAGTCGCATCTGCCCTTGAGCGTGATTTGGAAGCAGAATCAATCGACCTTCATCAAGTAAGCACAAAGCCTCAGTCGCTTGAGATTGATAGTGAGTTTAATGAAGTCCTTTTCCTTTACTCCTGAGTGGCTGCTTTAATCACCGTTGATTGAAACCGTCTGAAGACATCCAATTCCGTTCAATTGCTGCTCCTTCACTGATTGCAAAACCTCCCTGAATCCGATGTATCGCTGGCCTCTGACATTTTCGCACGCCATTTAAAGATTTGGTACCGGAAACTTTCGCTTCATGCGATATTTGCAATAACTTTAATTTTCACAATTATATTTCCGTTATATATCGACAAAATATACCCTTGTTGTGGAAATTTTTTCCGCAAAATTTTCTGTACGGAACATTGTATAACTATAGATTTATTAATAAATATCTCCTGTACCTATTTTATAGATATAAAGTTTATATAACA
>KZ308219.1:2244142-2276156 GCA_000376725.2 Ladona fulva | reverse complement strand
TATATATATATATATATTGGAAAAGACAACTGATGGTGGGATGAATATCGCTGACTTGCAATAATGATGCGCAGGCATAAATGGAACGGAATAAAATTTGCCGACTTCACAAAGGAAATATCACACAAGAATGAGAAAGGCATTCAGCATAATAAAAACTCATTATCATCAGTTTCTTTATATCTCTTGTGAATTGAGCGGCGAAAATAGTTCTGAGAATTCTCTAAGACTAAAATGGGAAACGTTTAACGTTGTAAAAACTTCCCTCAGCCGTGCGCCAGTAGGTAGTTAAAAGTCGTATTCTTAGATTTTAATTAAATAAAGCTCTCTTCGGCTTGTTGGTGAGTCTGTTTAGAGTGCTTACGTGTCCTTGAGGATGAGTCTGCCGCCCTGGAGGTCGTAGAGGGCGATGTGGTTGCCCGAAAGACATTGCCCCTCGCCGTTGCCCTCAACTGCAGCCAAATCCACGCCCACGGCCAGACGAGACGAGCCCTTGGGTGCCACAATCGCCACGGCACATTCACCCCTGACCTACAATTGCGAGAGTAAAAACCTTGACACTCATGTCGTCTTCTGTCTGCCCGCTGCTTTCGATTCATTACTATGCCAAGTATAAACTATTCCTTGTTGAATGCTTATGGCACTACAGCATACGAACTAGGCGAGGTTACTACCTAGGTATGAGTACTACTATCTAGGCGTATGAACACCTGAAACTATGCCACTCTATTCCACTAATATATAGAAACCATTGCAACATTTAGTAAAGGTTGTCTATTAATTTTCGTTTTTCAATTTTACTACTTTCCTCTCCTTTGCCTAAAAACCTCAAGACCCCTTGCTTTACTTAATTATCTTTTTTCCGTTTGCGGCCGATGCCCGTAAGACACTCGTAAAACCCAAAACTTTCATTGCATAAAAGTAAATTAAGTACCAAGTAAATAAATTTCACTTCATATTGATTGGTTTTCATCCCTAATAATTATAAATATTACGTATGTATCGAGTATATGAGACATTTTCCTCACTGAAATGGGTAATACAATGAAAGAGTTTTCAAAATGATGTTTTATGCGAAAAACAGTAATGGAGTTACACAGGCAGAAAAATGGCTATAAGATGACTGAATGAATATTCTACAAATCTTTGGGCAGATTCAGAGTGGCTAACAATAAAAGAGAACAATTACCACCCTCTCTCTAGAATTTAAAGGCTCTGTTAAGTTGCAAGAAAGTAGTTTAAAATGGCATGGAATATCTGCGTTACACAGTTCTGTGTAAGACTGGACAATCGTCGATTTATCTTTCTTCGAAAAGGAAACATGTAAAGTAGTAAATGGTATAATAAATGATTTTAACATTTACCCGTACTTATTTCTCTCTGATAATTAGGTTTTAACATTTCCTAACTACCAATATAGAAATAAGGTTCCAAAGGTATTTCCCGTTCTTTTACCAACGCAGACAAGCCCACTGATTTTACTCTAAATGAACTCTTTTTCCGGAAGTAAGTGGTGATGCGATTAGATAGGAGCAGCGCTACGCCAGAATGTCGCGGGCCACACGTAAAATCCTTTGTCTGCTTTGAATTTGAGACGCCCGAATTTGCTCTAGTTCTTCAATTAAGTTTCGAAAATGTTTTTTCTGCAGAAAATGTCTAGCTTTATCCGATTTTCCTACCAAGATTTAACAGTAAATTTTGCTGCAGAATTAGAAACTATCACTTATTTTTACTAGTTTGGAAATTAATGTTCACTTAAATTATCAAATTAAATCTGCTTTAATGACCTTCCGGAATCTTTTCTCCATTGATGTTGCACCAGTATTGGACGGAATCGTTACATTTAATAGAATTACGCTTCAGACAATCACTTTAACCCGCATTAATACTAATTCCTAATATTTTCGATTCAACAAAAAACATCGCGATAAGAACGCGTGCAAACAAATGTCGGGCAGAGCATTAAATCGCACGCAAAACTCACCGATTCTTCCACTTCATTAGCTCTCCTCCAAAAAGATGTGCTGGGGGTCTCGTCCAGTCGAAACCGGAAGACTTGTTGCTGTCCGCCTTCGTTTGGACGAATTAGCGAACCGCATGGCTTGTCCACCTCCGACGGCGCATCTCTGCTCCAAATCCACGGGAACCTTTCAGCTGAACTCAGAGCAGCGCACAGTAGCGCCAGAAAAAATCTGCAAAAAGGGCGAGATTTCGTTTGAAAATTTTTCAGCGAAAATCTATTCAACGTCGGAATTCGAGGGTTAGTTTACGTTTAAGATATCCAATCCTCTGGTTCGTAATGACGCGTCATGACGCTTTTTTTGTTATTACGGGTACTCGAATTTGGATTAGAAACTAAACCAGTAAACTCAAAGAAAAACAAATTGCACTAAATTTGATCAAGATTCATCTTGCGTTAAACCGTATAATGGAAAAATGTTTTATTTTAAACTGGTTGACATTTTAACACAGGTTAAACTAAAATAGCGCCCGTTTTTTCCCGCTCTTTAACGGAGTGCTCACTTTAAAACTTTATATCTCCGTAAGTAACATTTCAGTCAAAACGAAAATTTAAACTAATATGAAAATATTTATTCTTGATTTAAATAAAAAGTTTCAAATGATTTCAATGACAGGATAAAAAGCTGTTCTTGATTATGCAACGAAAATTTTTCTCAGCAGTGGATATACATATTTATAAATGCGAGCTTGGTCTCGTTATAAAGTTTCCGGTAGGAGTTTTCACTACTTGTAACTTACGTTAATCACACTTTAGTGATTTATTTTAAACGAGTTTCATTTAACAAGACGAAGAGACCATCAATGCCTGCAAACCATGGAAAGCATAGACTGATATTTCAGTGGAAGATCTGTATCATTCTTGCCTGCGATACCTGGAAGCAGAATGCGTGCAATGTTGTCGCATTCACTGGTCCCTTATCTTATGATATAGGATTATTAAAGCTAAGATACCCCCGAATTGAAGGCTGGGAGGGGGAATGGAACAACATTGCAATAATCGCAACAATTTTAATTACCCCAATCCAATGACGTCGATAAGTCGTCTACCGATTCCAAGGTCCTCGCAGTTATTCAGCTGGAAATTAAAATTTCTCATACCAGTTAATTATAAACAAGTAGAGGATACTGGGGATGAAGATGGCAATTTTTCCTCTAATTTTGGCCATTTTTATCTACCTTGTCTCCAATGTAGTTTAAAAAAGGGTGCGTGTTTATATAGTTACGTAATACGTGATTCAAAACGTAGATATGATGATTTATTATAAAATCAATAACGAATAATGGACATAATGATCCATGATGCTTGGATAACCTATGAAAAGTTGAAATTTTAATATGATTAAAGGCTTATAATAAATAGGCCGTAAGTGATTTTTGACGAAAATATGGAGAAGGATGAGTAACCGCTTATTGGTGACTTAAGGTAGTTTTATAAGTTAAATATTATTAAATGTAAATAAAGAAAAGTACTGTACTGGCTATCTTTTGATCCACGAAAACTCGATAACTGGGGATTACATAAAATTTTAATTTTTCTTTAAAATTTTATTCATAATCGTATGTCGGTAGTATGCAGATGATAGGTAATTTCTTTCAAATCGCTCCAGGTTCAATCGGTCCAGCTCCAGGTCATCTACATAACAAGTTTCATTTAAAAGATAATTCATGAAAGATTCTTATTTATTTTTAAAGCGTAAATTATAACGGCCTGAACCATTTAACCGTTCCTTATAATATATATATTAATGAACGTCTTTCATTAAATGTAGGTTAAAGAAAAATTCATATTATGTCTCAGTTTTGCTCTTGACTGTGACGTGAAAGCTATAGCGATATGATTGATGCTCATCATTGTTTTCCCTCATTAAATGCTGTGATAAACAATGTTCATAGGGCCTTCGTGCTACTGCCTTACGTATAATCTTTCGTTTATACCGCTGGAGGGAGAAAAGCAAGGAAACCTATCTAACACCTCATCTCTTTGACACATTCCCTCTCCAGGGTTTATTAGTTAACCAGAAGTTAATGGAAGGGAGCAGTTAAGGGCACAACCATTTCGCGCTGATGAATTTATAGACACTCATCCAAGCATTTAATTCAAATACACCTGGACGAAAATTTCCCTTCCTTCCTCAAGTAAAACAACTTAAACAACAGTGCTTCATATTTGTAAACGTAAAGTGCATTTTCATAGCAAGTTGTTTCTCTTGTTTTAGATGGAATTCCACAAAGGTAGGCCAGGACACTTGTAGTTCTTACTCAAGTTATTTCTTGAGGAGTATTTAACTTAACCAAAGTAGGGGATAGTAGTTTTGAAAATTTGAAAACGACTGTTTCTAAGATTATTGATTATTTTTTGTTTTCTATACTAGGATTATGAATTACTTCTGCTTCTCTTTCCTGAAATTAATGAGTGAATATACTTGAACGAAATGCCAAGGTTTAGGTTTAATAACATAAAAATATTTTTTTAAATTCCTCGTAGTATTTCGCCTTCAAGTATCCAACAGTTTTTAAAAAGCAAAACTTTATTATTTGCCAGTTTAAGCAAATGGTTGAGCGTCAGAACAAATTATTTTTCAAAATTTAAGCCAAGGAAAGAAAGGAATAAGGAAAAGGTAACACGGCTGTGTTGAAACGTTAGAATTGAGAACGGCTTTACTACTTTGGAGTTTCTCTTAAACTATAATCCAGAAAAACAGGAAAAGCATCAATATCTAATCATTAGTCTCACATTCAACAAAAAAAAATTGCGAAATTATTTCTTATTTCATCTGTAAATTCCCTTTTCTGTGTTTAATATACAACCATTACAAAAATATTTCCGGAAAGTCTCGTGATCGGAAGATTCGTAGGAAGTCAAAAGTAAAAAAAAGTATTAAAAACTAGCATCAATGTTCTAAAACTGAAGCGCATTTATCGAATTTGGGGAAACTTCAATTTAGATTGATCTTTGATGGAATTATTTTGACCGTAGAGGTTAACTAAACCTCCATTTTAAGCACAACTTAGAGTTTTAAATCCGAAACACGGAGACGATTGCATGTATCAGTCTTTTAAAGTCCTAAATGAAATTAAAATCCTTCGTAATTTCATTTAGTATGGCTTTCCACCAAGTAACGCCTGATCATATCGATTTTATTTTAAAGTCCTCTTCATCCGAACAATTACTTCTCCATTGAGAGATAAGGCCCCCATTACCTCTCTTAATGAGCGAAGTAGGAAAAGTTTTCTGTTTTCTAATGTTTCTACCAGTTTATTTTGGAGCTATCGAGCGATTGTATTTAAGTAGTTCACTGTAAATTTTAGCTTACTTTTGTTCAATATACATTTTGGGAGAATCCACTATGTATTTTCTAAATAGGTGATGTAACCGGCATCGCTCAATTGAGAAATAACAGCCATTTCATCGGTAAAACTTTCTTCGGCCGCTTGGTGTGTTTCGTTTGATTTGCTTGAAATATTAGGATACGGACATGTGAATAATCCTGAAATCCGTTTATTGTTATTTTAAGTATCTTTGCGGTAAATGTTTTTCTCCGAATTGTTCAGACAAAAATGCACCAATCGAACTCCTTACGGACAATTCCTTGAGCAATCAAACTAAATAAATCTTGTTGGTGATAAAAACGACCATTGCTCTGGAAGGATTTCTAAATTACCCGGTGTCTAACTTTGTTACTTTTTTTGTTACTGTTGCAAAACCGAAATTGGTATCGAATTCTTTTTAAATGCCAATGCGACCCGCTGGAGCAAAGAGCTTCGGGGCCCGTGATCTAGAATTTGAAGCTTATTAAAGGAATTCTGCTTAGGAAATCTACATTTCTACATTCGTGAGCTCGACTTGGCGCCATGCGAGAGGATGTGTAATGTTAAAAACTGCATAGACACAACAGTAACGGTGTTTCTAAAATATTTTCAAAGTTTGGGAGTTCTTGGAAGAAAGGATTTTAGTAGCGAAGTTGAGGTAGTTTCATTAATTTACGAAACAGAAGACGTGATAGGCCTTGTCCGACCACCCAGGTTATTTGACCTATTCAATAATGAGCGTAGAACCGGAAGACGCGAAGACAAGCGAACGTTATGATGCGCTACAACAATAAACATAAGAAGTAGGCTGATCACTCAGTTTGCTACCCTTCTATGAACGGACACATAGGATGGCTTATAGGGTATGACTTAAAGTAGACGTTTACAAATTTCTACAAGAGAAAGGGCAAGCAAATCTCACTTAACTGTGTGTTCAGCTTACGGAAATATAGTAGATAAACTCTCCTCACCTGAGCCGTGCATCGCCCGGGACGAACTCCATAGAGTAATCGAGCGATCCGATTTTCCGTAGCAAATTGAACGAGAGGCAGAGTGCATTTGAAACGGAGGAAAGCAAAGGTGAAGGATGCGGGTACACGTGCGGGTCCTGGGGAAAGTGGGAATGTCTGCACTGAATGGTAACAGAAAGTTATTTTTTTCCAAAAGACATTGCCAAATATCCCATGAAATTCGAAATTTTCGGAAGAAGTTAATTGCGGACGTTTTTCCCCTAAAAATAATTAAAAAATTGTTCAAACGGTTAACGTTTTCTCAATGTTTTTTTATTTCTCATTTCGCTGTTGTTCTTTTACATTCACCAATGGAATTCAGCAACACAGGCGCACAATTATAAGAAACTTTCCGTCAAAAGTAAAGGAAAAAGTGAGATTACTTTTGGGGCTACTACTGGAATGTTTTAAATCGATCGAAAACTTAGTTTTGGTCCTTTTTAACATACGGAATAAGAAAGGTTAATAGGCAGTAGAATTCTGGCAGTTAGCAAGGTATATGTGTAAGTTCAGATGTAAACCCTAACAGGACATAGAAACTCTGTTAATAAATGTAAAAAATCACTTAAATACTGCTACAGATCGTGATAAGTTTCTTTAAATTTGTTCGAAAACGAAAAAAGTTTAAGATATATTATGTTGGCCTTCGTAGCCTGAAATTAGTCCCAGCAGACTGAAATTCATTTACGTGGCTAAGGTTTTCTAATTTTAGCAAGAATAAATTACCTGGTTAGAGTAAAATTTAGTCCTTTTTCTTTCCAAGACCGTAATGGTGGGCAAACGGCGCTAATTCCCGGGCGCAATTCAAAGGGGGGTGGGCGCAAAAGTTTGCTACAACAATGCTACATGCTACAACATGAAATTTTATGTTATATTATAACTAGTGCAAAAAAATTCTTAATAAGAAACAACTTAATAGTTTTCATAGCAATTTAAACCAAAATATTAAAAAATTGCAGAATTTTTATCGCGTAGGGCACACTCATCAACGTATGCTCGGGGCGCACAAATGGCTAGTTACGCAATTATTCCTTCCCAAGGGAAGCTTTCTGAGGGGTTATTCTCTCTTCTGTGGCTGAGCTTGGTAAATATTTCCCATTAATAACAATTACAATTACTGTTGGAACTTTCACTTGTTGCTTTGGAGAAAATAGTTTCGCAATTTTGGTAATTGGTTGTTTTTGGTATTGGTTGTTGTATGTAGTATTCCAGCTTATATATATGAAAGTTTCTTTGAAAAAGAGGATCACCTGCTCATAATACCTTAACTTTATTAATCACTCGAAACTATGCAAATTTGCAATAATTGACGAATATTGAGCAAACAAAAGGTAAAATATAGAAATAAATATCGTCTCAACTGGGTATAGAAACTAAAAAAAAAATTCTTCTATGTAACCCAGATGTCGATTGGTTCACTTCGTCTCGATTTCCTGATTGTTAACTTAGTTTTCCTTCCTTTGGTAAATCTGATTAATTTTACTTTTGATAAGTATACCTACTCGTCCAAATATTCTGTGCTTTTACGTATGATGTATTGAATAAATGAAAAGAGAATTGGAACACGGCTGTAAATTAATTAGAGATTTATAAGCACTCCGTAAGCCGTATGTCGGTAGGTAGAAGTCGAGTTTGGAGAATAAACGGGAAGTTCTGGATTACCGACTTCTGTGAATTACCAAATTGGGTAATGTATTCCTTTCAGAGTCTTACGCCTCCACCAGTTGTTGCTTATTAGAGAAGATATCATATTGCCACATAACTCTGCACTCTTTTAATCCTGTCAGATTTGGAAAGGTCTGCAACTTTCAATGTTATTGAGGTGAGTGCTCCGATGTTTCTAACTTATGTGTGAAAATATGACGTAAGCAATTTTCTCGTTCTCTATTCCGTTGGCGTGAAGTCACTTGTATCTTCAGTTGCCGCAGACTACTCTTCTTTCCGCGACTAGAGGCCGTCAGACGTTGATTCCATTTATCTTTCTTTGCTTCCATTGAAAAACAACGGAAATTAATAACGGATATATACAGGCAAAATTCTTCATGGATTTTTAGCGAGAAATTCACAATCGCACGCATTTATCAGTAAAACAAAAAATAAAGGATGAAATTTTATTTCACATCAGGGCAACTTGAGGTATTTCTATTATGACTATAAATCAGTATACTATTACAAAGGCAAATCGGATCACAAAGAATGTGGGAAGAGATGTAAAATAAATAAATATATCTCTATTTTATAAAAATTTAATTTTGCGGATTTCATTAAGAAACAGCTACATTTCTTGGCAGAAATGTTAACATTTTCAACCCGGATGAACTTGGTGACATAAGGAAAAATTTGAATCGGCCTCTGGTGGGTTTTAGGGATTCGATGTCCATTTTGGCCAAGTCTTAATGATGTCGTACAGAGCTTGTCCTGGGCAATCCGTGGCCTTCGTTTGTCGATGTCCCAGCAGCTTGTAGTCCCGTTTCAACTTCCCCTTCTCCACTGCACACTCGATCAGGTCCTGTGCGGCCCTCAGCTGCGAAGAAGGAGGCCTAGATCCTGGAAAGGAACAACATCATTACTATCAACTGTTTAAGAAAATCGTGATCTCCCGGTCGCGAAATAGTCTGCGTTCGCCTTGTGTGGGGGCCATTTTGGTGAAATTACCTCAGCTGCAGAAGCACTTTAACAACACAAACTTCTAATACTATTTAAGAAAATCAGACCATTGGGCGGCCAACTGAGAGCTCGCACGAAACCTTATACTGCGTCATCAACACATCTCACGAAGCTCTTATCTGAAATTAAATGCTAAACCTCAGGCGAAATTTTCCTCAGAATATTTGAACGGAGGATACTCTAGAACCATACACAGATAGAAATATATATTCGAACCTCTAATAATACCTACGATAGTGTGAAGTGATTCAAACATGAATCTGCCAATTGAAGGGAACGAAACAGGTTTGCAAAAGCTCGGAGAAGGGAATGACTTGAACGGATTGGGAGAGCGGCAATACAAACAGATATCAAGATTTTTTAGAGAGATACTGGACCACACATAAGGATGAAGCATACTAAGTCTTGTTATTATAATATGGTCTAAATGCTCTGTTTATCCTATTATATTATAATTTAGCCGAAAATGTGCGAAAAATAATTATGAAGGAAGGATGGAGTAGTTGAGGTGTGAATGGGAAGAATTGGAAGCTTGTCTTGGACAAGGGCAAAATATGTATTGGGCTGGTAAATCTAAAAAGAGACTGAGGAGATTAAAAGTATCATTCCCTTAGAGATTCATCTTTGCCTTTCAGCTCCAAAAAATATTTTTGTCCCTTGCATTGAACCTTCTAAATAATTCTGCAGTTGATAACTAAATACGTTTGAATATTTATTAAAATAAAGTTGTGAAAGAGGACAAGGCCACGGCTGTGTAGCTCCTGAGAGAGATAAGATTTTCATTCTATTCTATAGAAAAAATTCCTCTTCTCCTTGCGGATATCCTTCCTCAATCTGAACTCAATTGGACGTAATTCGCGATAAAAATCTTCCAGCATTAGAGTGGCTTAAGATTGTGAAACCAGAGGAGGATCCCAAGCTTTGTTTCCGCATAGTTACGTTGCAAACTTGACAGGTTTTCAATGTCAGTGAAGATAAACCTGGCAAAGAAAAGAATTCCCACGTATGCAGATATCACCAATAAATTTGGCATAGTCCAAAACACAATTAGTCGAGGTCTCTCGAAAAAGTATGGAAATTATTCGGTCCTCAAAACGCAGAGTGATTCCGAAAGTGAGAGATCTGCGTTCTCAATTTCCCGTCATGTGGCTTTTAAATTCTTTGCAGAATTGAAAAATAAATATCCTAAAACGAAACATTGGACGTAATAGGTATCTAAATAGTATCCCAAGAGTTTCATGATGATAGCCTGAATTTCACGGTTGAAATTTTACTATTAGAAAAGAATCGCTAATAATTGCTTAGTCTCCTCTATGTCTGAAAATTACTTTATATGCAAAAACTGACCAAATTCAAAACATTTATTTGGAAATTGTACTTAAATCACGTTGGATTCCTTTGTACATTTTTGTAACTCACTCTGAAAGTTGCCGATGAAGGAGATTCCGATGCTCCTATGGTTGTAATTGGGTGCGTGAGCTCCTTGAGTGTCCCAGCCACGGCCTTCATACACCTTTCCGTCTCCACCAATCAGATAGCTATATAGGAGAGAAGAATAATATAATAAAAATAGTAAACAACATGGAAACCGACATTTAATGAACAAATCGGAATGCACACACGAATATTGGCGGATTTATTCGTAAAAAATATCCCTGAAAAAATGTTTCTTGTACTACCTGCCACCAGTTCCTGACGATTGGAATGTTTTCATTCAACTTTTGGTACAAGATAGAGGGAAATATACCTTTTATTTATTTTTGTCTCAGCCTCACCTAAGGCCGTGATAGCATGAAAGACATTAACGGTTGCCATATCGCTTAGGTGTGAGTGTTGCTGAGAAATGGCATTCTTATTATTCAATTCTAGTTGAATGCTGAGAAAAATATAAAAAAATGAATTGTGAAATGGAAAATGCCGTTCATATAGCCGTTGTAAATAAATAAACAAAGTCTTACTTTTGGTGAAATTGAGATTTCAAAGTCTTTTTTACATTTAACCCTTCGTCGATGTAAAATAGATCTAAATTTCAAATTAAAATCAACTGACTTGCGAGTAACTTTGTGGTATTCCATATAAAAAAAACAGGAGAAACTTTATACAAAATACTAAATCCTGTATTTATTAACTATTAAAAAATATATTCTGTGTTTTTTTGCTTTGTTAATAAATACTGGATTTAGTTTCTTGTGAACATTTTCTCCTGTTTTTTCTTTTTAAATTGCAAATAATGATCAACGGTAATTTAAATCACGTTGTACTGCACTCACGTAGACTTTTTCCCCTTACATTGTGAGAAAACTGTGTTATAAGTAATTCTAATCACTTCCAGAAATATGAATCGTGAATAATTAATTAATAACATTGTGGCCTAGTGAGAGTAGTACGAGAAAACTGCATCACTCCTCATCTTGCATAGTTAGCCTAATTTTCACCTGTAGATGGAGTAAGGCTGTGAAGAGGATTGTAACAGTAATAGAGAAAAGATTATTACAAGCGGTGGAGGTGTGTCAATGTGGGAAAATTATAAAAAATCGAACGGAGCGATTAAAATATTAATAATTTCTTTTAAGAAAAGTCTTTTGGAAACTGATTATAAGAAGAGGAATATTAATATATTCCAAATTAAGGCCGGTGGCTTCCTGAAGGCAGTAGTTAGGGAAATCTAGGTTTAATTTCTAGAAGCATAAAAGGAATTAGATTCTTAAATGAACAGCCTATACGTTCAATTTCTTGTGCTATGATGGTACTCTGTGTGCTATGGAGGATGGCACCACCCCTTCGCACACTTGGGACATCAAGGATGCCACCACACCATTATAGCAACTCCCAGTAAGCCGGAAACAGCAAGGTATATAAGAAATGTATAATTTCTTTTAAGCCTAAAGGTTGAACAAGTGAAGTAGTTAAGCCACCTAGTATACCTATTTCATTTTGACGATATGTTCTCGTCAGACATTAACGTTAGGAGGGTAAAAGCAATTCAAGCTTTAGATGATAAAAATTATTTTTGACCAGTAAATACCAGTAAAGATTTAGCATTAACGGTAAACTTGGAGGATTTTTCTTTTCAACGGGTTTACTCAATGTCGAAGATAATACTGAAGAAATGTCTTCATTCGATTCCGTCTGGAGATTCCTTCAGTCCATTCCACAGTGGAGCTGCAGATATTTTGATGGATGTCATAATAGGCTCCCGAAAGAATTTGGCGAGGAGAACTCATGCGAGGTTTATGCCCCGAAAGATCACAGAGATAAGGGAAATTTTCGAGAGAAAAAGTGTTAGGAAAGAAAAGAAAAGGACTAGGATGGATAAAATATGTGTAAACAAGAAAATTAGATAAGGATAGAAGTGAATTTACAGAAGAGAGGAACTTCTGGGGCCGCAAACTTAATCATTAGACTAGTGCTTCCCAGAGAGTGTTCTCTGACCACTGCTATACTCATCATATGGAATACCTGGCCTCAAAACAGAAATAGATAAAAAAGTATCAGTTATAATTACGTGTATCCAATATCGGAGAATTTTGGCTTCCGGTTATTCATGTGGTCGTTCTGGACATTCCTGAGAATCCTGGAGCAGGAGTCCCTAGAAGAGCAGCTTCCGGTCGTCGTGTGGTGGATAATGACGTAGTCGACCGGCGTCCTCATCGCCGTGGTTTCGGTTGGGGCCCTCGCTCCCCAATCACTGCGAGACACAATACTGGGACACGCCGCTGAAAAATCAAAACAGTCCCGAGTTAATAAGGCAATACATTTTGACATTGAAAATTACGGTCAACGACCAGTAATGCCGACGTGGTCTGGTACGAGCAATATCGGCGTTCCGGGCAAAATATAATAGAGAAAAATCTTGACAAATTCACGCAAAGAATGTTTCATATTGAAAACAATCAACAACACTCTCTCAATGAAATGCGACAATAGCCTTTTGCCGACGACAAGGGTGTCTTCAGGAAACTTTTTCAGCCTCTTCATTACTTATCTAGTGCTTCGTTATTCTGCAGTAATTTAACTTCTATCTCAATTAATTATTTAGTGTACAAGTTTCCTGAGTATTTGTACAAATAGATGTTTAAAATATCTTCCCCGCAGGCCGCCTGAAGCGTATGGCATGAGACATATTAACACCAGCAAGCGTGAATGACACTTCGTTGTAATTCGTTGATGTATTCTTTATTTTTATAACAGTACAAAAAAAAGCGAAGCATTTAAGAGATCTTTTTCATTTTCGAGTAAGTTTAAGAAGTCTATTATCAGATGATATCCTTGGATTACAACGAAAATGTCTGTGTTATAATTGAAAAGTATTGGTTTCAATTTTGTATCCTTATTTATTTATTATTTATTATATTAAATGAAATGAAGAGAAATTTTGTCGGTTTAGTTACTTAAATTTATTAGAAAAAAACTAGGATTAACAGTCGTCAGAAATCAGGAGAGGTACCACCAGAATGAAAATCAATAAATATTTCTACTCATAATCAGGTATTGTTTACGGCTTTAAATAAAAATAAAATTGATTACCAATGCTCCAACGAACGTCTTGCGCTCTCGTCCCGCATGGAATTGCCCAGATCTCGTCTCGAACCGGTCACCCTCTCCGATGCCAACCGTTACTTCCCTATTGTATTAGCGTTTCCCTCATCCGTGGATTTTTCTCCTAAACCCGAGGTTGAGTAGATTTTCACCATACCAGCATCATACTATCGCGTTCATCGTGTTAGCGGCCACCATCAGACTTGATGTTATGGTTGTCGAAACTTCGAAAGGGAGTGAATTGAATTGTGGAATCGTACAGGATTTGTGTTAAACATCGATTAATTCTACCAAGTATCTTTTGAAAATTTCAATTTTTCCCATCGCGTTATTGTTGTCGTCAATCATCGTTTCTATATTGGACTTTCATTTGAAAATTTGTCTTTATTTTCGACTCTCATCTCTTTGAACTTGGGTTTAAAATTAATCTTTCCTAGCGAGCTTTGGTGGAATTCCAGGTTGCGTTGGGTTTTATCTGTTTAAATATTAATATTTGTGGAAAAGTAAAAGTTAAATTTATTATTTCATTTAGTTTGCGTTTAATTCGTCTTGATGTTGGGAATTTTTAGCTAACGTTGCATTTGTTGCAAGGACCATGAGACTGGTATTTAATGAAGAAAGTTTGGTTCTGCCTTGTATCCCAAAAATTATCCTATGAGACGATTAAACATGAAACATCTTTAACAGGGCTACATTCTCAAATGATGAATCTATATTTAAAAGAAAACGGCTTTGGGATGTAGCTATCACTGTACCATTAAAGAAATACAAATCACGACCATGGCTTTGTAACATAGCTACATAATCAACTGAAAACATGAAGCTCGGTGTGACGGAGCGCCTTTAGCCGAATGTGCTTGTATGCACTTTATCTGCGGTGCAGAGGGTGGCATTAAGATGAGACTGGAGAAATGCTTAACGGGTTCGAAGAAGTACGGTTAGGGTATGGTGGGTTTAAAGGTGAGGTAGGTCAACATTAGATTATAGGTCAAACTGCCACGAGGGCATCCATGGTCAGGCAAATCTAGTGGGCTTTTCTAACTTTTCTCCGTTTTTTAAAGGGTTGAAATTTGAATTTATATATGATGAGTTTTGGTACCTTAATTCTTTTTTTGTTGCGAAATGATCTAGGTGTGTAGTTCCATATATTGTTGAGCAGGGGGTTGGCGATGTTGGATAGGGTTAGGTTAAATTTTTCAATTGATTTAGCAACCAGGTTTGATACTGTAGTTAAATTGTGATATGATTTAAAACTTAAAACATGAAGAGAAACACCGAAATATATACAGAAAGCAAATCGACAAATGCAGTTATTATTTGTTTGCTCATTGTAAATATTATGGTTATTTTGTTCATGTTTTTTTAGTAGTAGTGGTAGTAGTAGTCGTAGTACCGTTAAAAGTGCCTCGACAGCTAAGGACATTTCGCACGTATGCCCCCACCGGGAATCGAACCCGGAATCGCTTGTTTTCTTACCTGTTGGTGTAGCTCCACCACGAAACTATGGTCGTGATTTGTATTTCTTTTGTGGTTCATTAAAAGTTTTTGTCATGAAGCTACTTAGTATCAGTAGATATAGGAGTCTGTGTTGTTACATCTAAATCTCTGCAGCCCCAAAAATAGAACAGCTATCAACTTTTACATATTTAGGTATAAATGTTGGAGAGCATTACAAATTCAAGCTGTACAGAATCACTTAAAGTAGAAAACCGAGGAGGCTCCAGGCGCACCATTTAAATAATCAGCTATTACAACAAACATTAAAATTTAAGTATCATGAATATCATGTCCCGGTCGAGTCAGACTTTGAGCCTAACTACCTAGAGCCGATAATGCTGGTTATGGAACTTAAATAGTAGTAAACATCCGATAATTTAGATGTAAGTATTAGAGACATTTTCTTCTGTAATTTAAGATGCAAATGGTGTTTTTATTAGTAAAGAGGCTGATTTAGGAAGCTATTAGGTAAACTCACCATTGGCGAAGTCGGCGAAAAGCACTGCGGAGAATAGAAGAGCGATCTTGCATACCTCCATCATGACCCCTGGGATGCGACTTACGGCCTGCACATCCATCGGCAGTATATATACAAGGGCGGTGAAATAACCAGGAAGATTCTCCCTTCCACCCTCTGGCGCGCTGTTGCCGACTATTTGCTTGTAAAAGCAATCCTATCGAGTGCGGGAATTCCCCGCTCTTCCTTGGCTGATACGATTCTCCGAATTAGTAATAAAGTTTCCATCCAGCGATTGCTCCTTAACCTCTATTTAAGGAAACAAAAAGATCTTTGTAATTTCCTTTAATTACTCACTTTAAGTACACACTGTATATTTGACGACCGTCGTCACGACAAGGTCGTTTTCGTGACATTCATTTAAAGTGAGGAAATTACAAAGTTCGTTTTTATTTCCTTATGATATCGTTCCACGAAGTCCTGCCTAATATGATAGAATTTATACACTATTTACTTCAAATTTAAGTAAATTTACAATAGAATTTTACAACATTTAATACCTTAATAATTAATTTANTTAGAATATTTAATACTTTAATTTTTTAATACTTATAAAAGCATATTTATTTCGTATCAATAAACAAAAGTATCAGGTCTCTAATATGTTATGTTTAAAAGTTAGTGCTCTTCAAATTGGTCCATGCTTCTTTCTTAAGTTTCCCTCTTCCCTTCAGGGTTGTCATCCAACTTTTCCATAATATTGTATTCCATTCTATTCACATTCCCCGGTCATTTTAACTTTTTCGGACTTAAACGTTTCTGTTTTACT
This sequence comes from Ladona fulva, assembly GCA_000376725.2. Lineage (NCBI taxonomy): Eukaryota > Metazoa > Arthropoda > Insecta > Odonata > Libellulidae > Ladona > Ladona fulva. The sequence goes on along the minus strand of KZ308219.1, from coordinate 2,259,826 downwards.
TTTCTATTAATTTACTCCGATTTCCTCGCTTTTGAGTATTTTTGCTGCAGCAAGGCCTGTTTTATTATGTCTTCTTCGACATAATTCCACTTCAGCTTTGACTAATTTCTCTTCCATTGCTTCATTCAAAACCCAAGCAACAGCTTCGTAAGGTGCTTTCGGAGATTATTTCTTCAATTTTATCTTAATTTTCCTTGTTTTAATTTTCTTCCATGGCTTCGATTGTAATCTTCTGGAAGTTATATCTCCTGTAAGAATTTCTTTTACCGAATTGATATTATCTGTAATATTAGAGGTTTAAAAACACTCCTTAAGCCGTATATCGGCAGTCGGAACTCGCATTTAGAGAAAAGCGGGAAGCTCCGGATCACCGATTTCTTGGAAATCCCAATGAGTATTTTAGAGACAATGTCTCCATCCTCAGGGGCTCCGAAGGAGGCATTGTCTCTGAAATGATCTTTGGGACTTCCCAGGAATCGTTAATCCGGAGCTTCCCGTTTATCACTAAACGCGAGTTCCGACTGCCGACCTACGGCTTACGGAGTGTTTTTAAACCTCTAATTCATTAACAGCCGTGTTCCAACTTTCTTTTCTTTCATCATCTGTAATAATTGCAAACAAACTTGAATGGCATTTCTGTCAGTCGTTTTGCTCCATAATCTAGACGCATGCTTCGGCTCTGTTTGTAATTATTTGGGGTTTGTAGGTTATTCACAACTCATTATTCTGGAAGTGATTAGAGACACCTATATTCACAGTTTTCGTGTGATGAAAGTAAATTGACGGCGCAAGTATATTGAATCTTCTTTAGTTAGGATAGAGACCATATTTAATAATATTTAACTGAGGATATATCTATTTCGAATTGAATTGCAGTAGTGTGTAGATTAGTAGATGCATTTTTATCTTATCCCTTTCCTTGCAAATGGTGTATCTATTTCCTTAGTTGTGATTTTTATGTTCTTAACGCAAATAAACATTGCCATGCTTATTAATCCTCTTTTACTGACCACAGGCAAAACAAATATTGTCATATATAACAGGTATGAAGGATATAAGAAATGGTTAACCTTGCCACCTTGTTAACAGAAAAGAGAATTTCACATATTTCGACTTAGCTTAGTTCTTTGTACTAATCGTAAGCCATCCATTTCTATCGTTTCATGTTGCACAGAATTATTCTTCATTTTCCATTTAACCTTTAATTGAACATATCTTATTCTCTTTTACTGAGTTTTTACGATCAATTATGAAAATCGTCTTATCACCAGGAAATAGAGGAAACTTCATAATATGAGAATTTTAGAAGTCGTCGTATTGTTTTGCGATGAGGAAACATAATCGTAAAATCTAATCAACCGGTCCAGTATTCCTTATCGACACAGGACCTTATGGAAATAAAATTATTTCCAGTTGTCTATGAATAAACATTGAGTTTGGAGGAAATGTGCAATTAGGTAAGGATTCCAGATTCGTAGAAGTAAAGAACGAAGACGGTAAGTAAAGGTATAATTGGGAATACATATTAAGTAAATAAAAAACATATGCAAATACGCAGATTAATGTGACATAAATGAGTAATGCAACATAAATGTCTATTCTCTGAATAGATTGACAAAACTATAGGATGCAAGGGTTAAAGAAGAATGTTAAAGATCGAAGGGAAAGAAAACAACTACGACTTCAGATGGCTAAAACAATAGAAAGAAAAATAAATAGGAAATGAGGACGATTTTGAAAACCGAGTCCTACTTGCGCATGCCAAATGAATGAAGATGCGATCATAGACCACTCCGAGGATGCATCAATTATTTATGAGGGTATTCGTAGATTTCTGTGATCGATCCTTCACGATATGAATGAAAACAGGGATTTATGAACATGGTTGATCATGCAGTATGAAGATGGGAAAGGAGTGTACCAATCTTACGGAGAAATTCTAAAATTGGCATGAGAGCTCGCTTGCCTTGACCTTCGAAGCGATCGGTGAGAGCAAATAAACGCCTGTCCACTGATAAAGCAAGCCTCGCGATCGAATGTTGACCCCGACTTTACTTTCGAAAAAGGCCATGCATTCGTGAAGATGCAACAACATAACCATTTTTTACTCTCCCTACGTAATAATTTTAATACATAAATTGGCAGAGCCGCACCAGCCTATCTGCCGTCCGGGTGCAAACATAATTTGCCGCTCCTTAAAATTAAATACCAAAACCGTACATTTCCTGATTTACTGGTCAAAATTATTTTGTAAAGCTTTGATATGCATTGTTTTATGACTTCGTTCCACAGCTTACATTGGTCACAAAACATCAAAAGCGATTCACTAAACAGATCCCCTATGTTGATATTGTAAATTGTCATTACGTGTTAATAATTATCGCAAATAAATATGTACGTTTCTAATAAAAATTCTTTATCAACATAAATAACTTCGATTAAATTCATTGAATAAATATTCCTTTCTCGTCTTAAATTATTCGTAATTCTTTCATCTAAATGTTTGCAAATCTTTAATTTCACATCATAATCTTTCCTTGATAACTTGTGTACATAACACAGAAAACAACAAGTTGTTATAATAATACTAACGGTTGGCTACGCTCCTCCAATGGCCCTTTAGATGCCGCCGCCCGGGTGCGTTGCACCCCTTTCACCCATGGGGCGGCGCGGCTATGTAAATTGGAATAGCGGTGGTTATATGTCGATGTCCGTCGAGTACTGAATCCGTATCTTGGCATCATCACAAAAGGGGGCATGAAAATGTTTTGAGAGTAATTGTTGAGTCTAGGAAGACTTTTTCGGGGATTAACCTCTTCCCTGACAATTATTTAGTATAAGTTGGACTTGGAAAAAAGCATATCTTTTATTTGTTAATTTGGGTGCTTATACTTCACTAAGAACAGATAGAAAATCATTTTTCCCCTTGAAGAGCTATTTAATATTATGTTTCCCTTTTTTATTTCCTTAAATTTTAACCTGTATACGGTACAGTCGCATGTTGAGTAAAACAATAAAGACGTAAAAAATAGAACGCAGATAAAAGAAAGCATGCTAGACAAGCATAATACACTCGAAAACTTAATTGAGATATCCTTTTGAGAGTAAAAAACGGTCAAAAAGCGGAAAATTCAAAGTATGAGATGTCTCGGGCGTGATTGATTTTAAATCACTTTCTTCTACAAGATACCTCTAGTGCGTCATGGAAGTGGTGAAATACATCGGTTGACAATTTTTTACTTGTGAGTGAGTACTTTTTAATTTTTTAAGTCCGAAACGGACATAAACTGATGCGATATTGGGGAAGTATTCCTCCTTGTATACCCCCAATTAATTACGCCATAATACTCAAGTGACTTTACTTCATATTTAGAGAGGAAAATTGGGGGATGAAATGCAAGAGATATCGATTTAATGACTTAAGTTCTTAAGTAAGTTCAAATATTTGATGACGCCTCTTCCATACACATCCCTTAAATACCTTCAAACAAACCTTTTTCCTTCCATATTCCTTCATAATCCAGTCATTACTGAATTTCTTTATCCGGTTGTACATACCTTAAATACTAAAAAAATTTGAGTTGCTATAGATTTTGGTCATACATTTCTCTTCCTATGGATATTTATCCATAGTCTGTCAAAAAATATAATTTACTTTATATACATTTTTTTCTTTAATATTTTACAATGAAACAATCAATCATGAAAAAGGACTTTTCAGTTCATACAGTTCAGATCACAATCACAAAAAAACCTTCCAGTGAAAACAGAAGCACTGATATAAAATTCATGGTTAATAATTATAAATTAGTACTCTAAATAAAATGCTGTATAGAAAAATTATATTCTCTGCATAAACACAAGTGAATAGCAAGGGCAGAAAGTAAAAATGAATTAAACTATAAAAGTTTAGAGCCAAATATGCAAGAAGAAACCTTCGGAATATTACCTGATAAATCACTTGATATCAAGATGCAATACGTAAGATAACATTTTTGGGCATTTTAAAAATAATTTTTCTGGAATTCCCATTCTTGAGAGAGTAATTAAGTCTGTTTTACGATTTGTAGCTCAGGTTATATTAGGAAAATAAAGATTTTAATAACTTTTCAGTTAGAATTAAGCTATTCATTTAAATACAAAACATTTTGTCTCTTTACAAGAAGAGGATAAGAAATAAAATATGTTTTAATTGAAGATAAAGAGTTAATGATAGAAAATATTTGAAAAGTTTCTATTACATTTAGTAATTGTCTACTCTTTCTGTCATTTTCATTCGAATTCACACATTTTCTGGAAATGCACACACAATTCATCTCCTTTTGTTCACACAACATAAAATTAAGCTATAATATATCTCAAAAATAAAGTATAAAATAAATAAAATTATTTTTTTACAATTGTTGGAGTCTTTTGGTTATTATTGCTAAATAACTATGTAGAATCCAAAATCACAATCTTGAAGTTGTCTCAGAACTGTCCCTGCTGATGTTCTCATCTGTTTCAACATGTTGCATTGCATTCCTCTCTATTTGCCTTAGTTTTCTCATTATATGAAAGAACATGAGCTGAAATAAATAAAGTTCAAATAAATATTGCAATTACGCAATCAGCTAAAATGTCACAGGCCATCATAGACTTCTGTACAATATTAAGAAAACTATCAAATGTTTATGTGCAACAAAATTTTCCATATACTTTGTTTCTCCCTAATATCAAGTAATATTGTTATTTTAGAAAAAAATGCATAAAATATTTTGAAATATTTATTTAGTCTCTTGAGCTATTTGAAGACAATATGTTAAGTTTTTCTAGATTGAGCACATGAAAAATGAGGTATTCTTTCATTTACAGACTATGATAAATTTATTTTGAAGTTAATTATGAACTCCAACAGATTGGTTGTGCAAAAAGGATGTTTAATTCTAACGTAAAGTAAATTTAGGTTTGGCGGTACCAGTTCAAGTTATTTTATGTTGGCAAGATTTTATTTGGCTAACCCTGTTTAGATTTAACTGATACTAAATATGAAAGTAATTGTTAGAGAGACCCATAAGTACAGAAAGTACACAGATTAAATTATTATATGTGATACATGATATAACTTTTTTATATCAATAGATTTCAAAGAAAAAATTATTATTTGATTTTAGACAGATACCCCTGAAGACTGTTAGATAATAACTTATTACAAGATATAGTTGAAGACAGCTAAGCCTGAAATAACATGTATATAAGACTGCATAAAATCATCTTATTTGCTGAATGGAAAATGGAATTGGAAAATGGAAGTTAAGTTAAGAAGACTCTGCCATTAAACCCAGGTCTTTCACTTTCCTGATGGATACTCTAACCAAGTTGGCTATTATACTAAACAATTTCATGGTGTGCATACTTTGTGAATTCCTGCTTTCTAAAATGTTATAAAATTTTACGGAGAGGAAATAATGTATAAAATCTAATTTTGTGTACAAAGACAATATTTGAAATGAAATAAAATGACTGATAGGTTGATTGGTTCATTAAATCAATGAACAGTAATTAGATTTAGTTTATAGTATGTGATATTTGATTATCAAAAATGATTGGATATATGGACAGTTTTTGAAAATGACTATTCTCTTTAATCCTGCTGTACTTTGAGCACAATTGGATACATAACTAAAAACAGCTGCAATCTTACCGCATGAATAAGTACAATGGCCAGAGCAACTCCCATTAGAAGTGTAGGATTCCTTACAGATGAGCCTCCCCATAGAGGACCCAGGATCAAACCCAGATAAGATGCAAATCGTCTCAAACCTTGTCCCATACCTGAAATTTGGATTAAACAGTTATATGTATTCTAAAGAAAAACAGAGTTAATAGAAATAAGAAGATGACATAAAAATCTGAGAAAATCATTGAAATTTTGATAAGATAATTTATGTACTCATAATTGACAATATTGTATAACTTTGGTAGTAGCCTTTTCTCACAAAAAGCATTATTAATATATTTTCTTGCAGATACAAGTAGATGTAAAACAACTAAATGGAAGAGTATTAGAAAATAAACATTTTGTTCCATTCTTGCAGTTTCATTTCAATTGTCACCTGAAAATCTCAGCTCAATGAATATGAATGTCAATTGAAATATTTAAGAAATAGCACTAGCTTCTTGAAATTGTCTACACAATGATTGTTGAATATTCATTAGGGATGTAGAATCAATTCATCGATATCTATCTCTTGCCATAAGTTTGGTAACTTCCATGTAATTTGTGGGTTCAGTAATCATCTTCCATATTTTCATGTCATATACTTCAGTATGGCATTCTTATTGTTAGCCAAGTTAGTGGTAATGACTTTTATAGATTACAGAATATTTCTTTTCACTGAATATTTGTACACACATTTTTTTCACTTTTCCAAAAATGCAGATTATAATGATATTCAACTAAAATAAATTAAAATCATTTTATCTATTAGCAAATATATGAGATTTTATTATAAAACTGTGAGAACTTGATACAATATAGGAATGATATTTTCTGCAGATGATCTCATTATTTTGTGTTACTAAGGGACCTGTAATAAAAAGTTTTTTTTACCTTGTATTTCTGTGGGCAATGACTTAGATAGCAGAGATGCATTTGATACTGAGGCAATTGGGTAAGCGATTCCAACAGTGAAGCATCCTCCAATGAAATAGTAGAAATCACTCATTCTGCCTGAAAAAGTTCCAAAGTATCCATACAAACAGATATAAAAATGAAATTATTAAAAAGTTACAAATTAATCTCATTAATTCATCAGTAAACAGATATCTATTCCAACTTTTGTAACACAATTTTTCACCATTGCCATTTGATTATGTTACAAAAGTGAGTCATATTTCTCAAGAAAATCAACAAGGGACACATAAGAGGAAACAGTTGTTGTCAATTTAGTCTTAAAATTTATTCCTGTTTTGGCCCCAAATGAATTTTTATCAGTTTCATTTGCTCTTTGGACCAATTGATTCAAACTGCATTGCTGCAAAATTACCATTATGAAGACAGTCAAATAAATTATGTTAAATTATTTGAGAGGAGTAATCCCTTCAAAAACTTTAGAATAAAATTGTAACTTATACTTCAAGATTTTTATGTTACTATTGTCTAAAATTCTACATTTATATAGTTTTTATAGTAATGGCTATGCCTGAAAACATGTTTGCCTAGTTTCATCTTTATTACCTATCTGCATGTGTGGCAGCACCACCAAAAGAATTGTGAATCCTGATATTAGGAGCAGTTTCCCAATCGATTGGAGGATAGTGTCTGACACATGATGAGATAATGGAATGAGAGCAGCAAATAAAGTAAGGCACTCTAAACCCCCGACTAAATAGGCCATGCTTATAGCTACTTCTCCAAAGCCCCAAACATCCTTCATGTATACAGGAATGATTGTCTGGAAAAAATTAAAACATTTTTATGTTAATTAAAATTGTAGAAATTGAAATTTATAAAAGTTTTGCTACAGATGTAAGCAAAGCTTACTTTTCAAAATAAACTATAAAAAGTTTGTTTAATTGATTTAATGCTAGTTTATTGATTCAATTGAGAGCTATTACTCTATTTATATCTATAGTGCTTGGAAATTTTTTCTGCATTTTCCAGCACAATCCAAAATGGTTGACTATTTTGTAGCAAAACTTGCAACTTTCTCCAGAACAGAGCAAGAGATTATTGGAATTCATTCAATAAACATCACTTATGATAGAAGTTAATGGTGTAAGGCATTTTCTCTTAAGAGAATAAGTAGGAAGAGTTTTTTATGATTGTTATTTATTGGTATCTCTTTGATAATGTGTACTTCATAATGTGTTTGAACTTCCTGCTACCACATCTTCAGGAATTGAACTGTTTCCCTTTTTTGGCACAGAATAAAGGAAAACGTTTTTTTATTTACTTTTATACAGTCTTATTCATGATGTTATAATGTGAAAGTTACTGGGATGTAAATCATACCAAGTTTTGGAGTTCATTTGGTTACTCATCATCAAATACTATGAATAGAGTTATTCATATGGTCATTCTGCTGTACTTATTTGATTGTTTCCATTCACAGCATTTGGTCCAATGGGGAAAGCAAGGGCAAACTACCTCACTCCTCATCTTCTGTAATGAGTCTCATACCCTTTCCATGGCTTCTGTTCTCTAACATTGAAGGAAATGCAAATCCAACAAGCTTTTTGGTTCCATCTCATTCTTAAGTAATATAAACTTACCTCAATTAATACTTGACAAAAAAACAGTGTGAAGGCTGTTCCAAGGAGACTGACAAATACATCACTCAGAAGTTCTATGAAAAGAAAAGTAAGTCCAAAATTAAAATGTATGCATTCTGCTTTATTGAATTGATTCATTAAGTGTGGATAAATAAGATAAAAATTCTCAGATCATCTTCTATACCATTTTGATATGAATATTGGTAGTGCTGTTCATTGTTTGAATATCCTGGATCTAGGCTAATTGATGCCATTACATTAGCCATTGAAGCTACAGATGACCGTGAACTTCTTGCCATTGCACTGCTTCCATAATTTGCATGCCTTTCCCAAGATGGAACTCTACTTAGTGATTCATCAGAGCTTTCTTCCATTTCGAATTCTTTTTGTGGAATAACTAAATCCAGAAAACAATAAAATTGTTATATCAAGTCACATTAAAACCTCTTCTCTGAAGAAATTCCAAGTAATTTATACATCTGTATATTACTGAAATCTAAATAAACCTATAAAATTACTGGATATGTAACTACAGGAAATAATTGCCATGTTTATCAATGATATATAAGTCAAAAATAAAATCTTAAAAAAAGTAAAGAGTAAAAAAGGATAAGATTGTTTGATAAACTCTACAGAATAGATGTGAAAGTGTAACAAAGAGCATTAAAAATATAGAGAATGGAATAGATATGTATGCACTCATAATGAAATGTCCTAGCAAAGGAACTGCATTGGAGGAAATTTTAAGTAGGCTATTCTATGATGACAAAATATCTTAAACGTTCCGAGTAAATACTGGATTGAGACTAAGTGATGGACCCTCTCCAATTTTATTCAATGTAGCCCTGGAGAAGGTCAATAGAGAAATCAAAAAGTTTAACTTTCATGGTGTCCAGGTAGGAAATGAAAATATTACCCATCTAGCATATGCAGATGATATAGTCTTGCTGTCACACACAGCAGAAGAGCTGAAGATGATCATGCAGGCTTTAGAGAGTACAGCAATCAAATTTGGCTTACTAGTGAGTTCAACAAAAACAAAGTATATGATAGTTGGAAGGCATCAACTACCAGGAGTCCAAGAAATAGAGTAAATAGCAGTATATATAAAAACGTCAAAGAGTTCAAGTATCTGGAACAATGTTGTCTGAGAATGGGTCAAGTGATCTGGAGATTAAGGCTAGAATACAAGAAGGTAATAGATGCATGTATGCACAAAACAACATCCTGATTTTGCAGGGTCTGTCACAAGCACTCAAATTAAGGTTATATGAAACCCTTATACTACCTGTAATGCTATATGGGTGTCAAAGTTGGAGTGCAAGGAAGCAGGACCAAAAGACCCTCGCAATTTTTGAGAGAAGATACTTCAGGAAAATCTTTGGACCTTTTCAGGACTGTTACACAGGAGAGTGGCAGAGGCTATACAATGCGGAATTAAATGAACAATATAAAGAGCCAACTCCTCTGTAGATTATATTGTTGGAGAAATGAAAAGCAGGAGGCTGGAATGGGCTGGACACGAAATAAGAATGAGTAGGGAGTGGTAGCCTAAAGTTGCAATGGACATGATACCTGCAGAGAAGAGACCTGAAGGACGACCGAGAAAAAAATGGATAGACAGTGTCAAGGAAGATCTGTAGCTACTTGGGGCTTGGGAAGAATGGCAACAAACTGCCAATAACAGATAAGAATGTACTTGGTCATAACATCGCGTGGTCCACTGGGCCTGATCGCAGAGTAGGGAGTAGGTATTATATGATTTTCCTGCTAGAGAAGATTATGCTTTCAGCTTAACTCAGCTTCTCTTCTCAGAGCTCTTTTCATAAAAACTATGTTGAATACTGAAGATTTAGAGTAGAGATTGAAATTTATTGAACAAGTTTATCATAATCTTATAATTAAGATCATTTTAAAAAGAAATATTTTTATGATAAAGCAATCTAAAATATAAATTTCTTAAATAACATTGATAAAGATGTTGAATACTATCTAATACATACATCTGTATGTGATTAAACTTTAATAATAGAAATTTAATGAAAAAAAAACAATGATACCCATAGCATGAGAGAGTTGGAAATGCAATCTCTATAACAAATGATATACAGCATAGCATATGATTCAGTATTAAACATATTGTCAGGATATTTACTTATGCCAACAGCATGCCAATTTATTTACAGGTTTTGATGAAATAGCCTATGTAACTTAAATGGATTGAATCCAACGATATTACTGATAGAGATGAAAATATACAACATATACAGATATTATGAATGAATATCTTGGGATTGTGAGGTTTGAAGTTAATGTTAAATAACATGTGCAGGAAAATTTTATGAAAATTCTGTGTAAAGTTATTCATTTTGTGGAATGATTGCTTGAAAGGAAATATAAAAATCAAGCAAATTCCAACTTAGAGCGTATCAGAGAAAATTTTCCCCAGTTACTGTACACAAAACTCACATTGATTTGTTGCAGATAACTGTTTCAACTGTTCTGTGAAAGATGGGGAATCAATTTCAGTATCTTTTGAAAATGGTGAATATCTGTAGTATTTCAAGTTTTCCTTGAATGATGAAGCTTCTGCATGGGATGCTTGTTCTGCAAAATAAAGTAAAATTGGATTTATCATTCACTTCATTTAAGAAATAGAGCTTATTTGGAGAGAATAATTTATTGTAGAGTTTCATACAAGTTTCATAAACATTTGTTGGTTTAAGCTTTGTAAAATTGACAGCAGGCACCAGTTAATTCAGTCTACATTAATACTTTGCACTAAAAAGGTTTTAAAATGGTAATCTTTTGAATCGTTGAATATAGATACACCTTCATTGAAATATGTTTATTTGTCCAATAAAAACTCACTTAATACTAATGGTCTGTTAAAATTTAACCGAACTTTATAGATTATTATATGTGGAACTATGTAACAAAAGAAAAGAAATAACTCTTGGTGTAATTTCAATAAAATTTATCATAAAATAGGAATTAAAAGAACCCACCTTTACCTATAAATGAATGATGCAGCAAGGTAGACATCGAGGGCTTTCTGCTCTCAGAGATATCTTTTGAATCTACTGTTTGGGACATTAATATCTCGTAGTTTTCTAGTGGCATTGAAGTGTAATCATAATGACCAAGAATCATGTGAATTGGAAGATATCCCACCAGCCACAATGCTGCCATCAAAAGCCCAGCAGCATTTGTACTGTTGACATATACTGGACCAATCCGCACATCGATTTGAGTTAGAAGAACCTCTCTCATAAAGGAAATAATTTCGATTAATTTATCTGACACTCAACAGTAAAATAAGCTAATATAATAAATATACTTTTGTAATATACCTTTTTTAATGATAGAATGTGATATCCATTTCATTCTGTAAAACAATTGACTGAGAAATTTTTAATTGGTGTCATGTAATATAAAAAATAATATTCCAGCAGAGCTTTTCAATCCTTTTTCATCCATAACATTCTTACATATCTACTCAAAGTTTATGACTCACATAACAATATGTTTGACAACTTTATTACAAATTCAAATTGATAAAAAAGAGTGCACTTTCTATTAAATAGAAAATTATAATATTTTTACATGAAATTCATCAAAAAGATACTTTATAATGGGAATTATATATAGGTATGCAAAATTGAATTTGAAGCATATGCAATTCTAGGATATTATGCACATGTATGTCACATCTAGATCTTACCTACAGCCCACCAGTGTGTAGCTGCACATCAGTGGGGAAGCAATCTTTGAAAGTACCACAGGTTCTATAATTTCTATTGAGAAAATTACCTTTACCCTTTTTTATGTGTCTCATAGCCAAGCTGTAAATATGATTTTAATACTTTTATATTTTGGTATGAATTAATAGTGTATGATGTATGTTGATGTGAAACACATCATTATAATGTCATAATAATTTCATACTCTAAATCAGTATTATTATTAGTGTTGTTTGTTTACTGTTTTTGGATACTTTATCTCATCTTCTGAACATAATATATTTAGTACATGAACTGTTTATTGCCCTAACTGTCTGAATGAAATTATTATCATTACAATACAGCTTACCTGGCAGGCTGGACCAACAAGAACTCCCATTTGACGTGATGCATTACAGATAGAAATAATAGCTGTCCTTTCCTTAGCTGTTGTCACACGACAGACATATGCTAGCAATGCTGCTCCTGCAGCCGTTCCAACTCCTGCAATAAGTTATATTGATAATAATTAATGATTATAGGTCATAGCAGCAAAGAGGTGACTTAAAAATTCTTTGTATTAATCTTTTTAAAAACTAATATTTACTTCCTGCCAAAGAATTTATTCATTCCTCTGATTATAAGTATACAGTTCAAATACTTTTTTATTAAGTAAAACAAATTCTAGTAAACTATACAACAAGCATTGAAATTATACCAAAAGGTCCAGCCACTTCAAAAGATAATTGGGTAGCACTTAATTAAAATATTGGAGGGTCACTTGGTTGCTCAATTCAGAGGGCTGACCATGGTTCCCCCAGAGTGATGTCATGTTTTTAGTTTCTACAAAACTGATTTTTGAGGGCTGAGAAATGAGTCAATTAATTTCAGGCAACACTGCAATAAAAATGTTTCAAATCCTTTGAGTACCTTCTTTGAATTTCCTCTCAAAACAAATGTATAAATGTTCCATAAAGAAATTGCCTTCAGTATCCCAAATTTCCTTCCTATGTAACTGGTAATTATTTTCTTTCTTCTGTTTTATCTTTCATCCCAAATCATATTGAGATAGTATATAATGCTTTTATGATTAAAATACATAGTTTTTACCCTAATCGAAGAAGGTTTTAAATTATTGATATGAATGTATGTCTTTTGAAGTACTAAATAATAATCACACATTAGCTTTAAATGGTATTGAGAAGCTTCATAAAATGTGCCTGTCAAACATTAATGTACCATTAAATATCTTATTACCTAATTCAGATAGAACAGATAATTGTTGATTACCATAGCAAATATATCAGAATAACTAATAAATGAATTTATGGCAACTAATACAATTACTTTAAGTGAGTTTGTCAAGGGATATAGTTTCAATGATCCTGATATGTTCAGTGTTTTGTTTGGAAACAAAAGTTGAGTCAGAATCAAGAGAATCACAAAACATGAAACAGCACTGTGACATCATCTAACATCAGTGTAAAATCATGAAGTAACATGGTCACGTACAAGTAATTTTTGAATTTATAAGCTACAGTTATAAATTTAGAGATAATCTAGTTAATTTGGTATACCATCAAGAAGAAAAATTAAAATTAAAACTCTTATCATTTGAGGAATTTAGAAATAGTAATCCTCAAAACTAAATTCAACATGCCCTTTAAAATATACACCATTTTTACTTTTATTGCATTGTATGTATACTCACCACACATTAGACGACTTCCAACAATGTTCCATATATTCAATCCAATAGTATATTGCAAATTTCCAAAAAACATTAATATAATGCAAATCATGCAAAATATTCCTGTCTTCTTTGGATATACATCAGCCAAGTGCCCTCCAATAATTCCAGCAAGAGCGCCACTAAAACTGTATGCTGTGGGATAAAAAGGGATTCTTGTTAGGTAAGCTAATAACAAAGAATCATACCTTGCACTCAATGTACAGCAGTAGAATAAATTTGTCTTATTTATTCAATTCTAACAACTATTTTATTGTAAATATTCTCAATAACATTGTTTTGGAGAAATTTTAAAGAACGATACTGTCTCATGGGTGACTTGCTGGAATTCCTTCATTATATTATGAAATGAATTCTATGGTGAATTCCACACTAGCTTTACTGTACAACTGGTTTCAGGGGCAATGGCCCCTGGCAAGGCAAGCATAGAATTAACCTTAGAATTTTACTTCATTAAAAATTTTATTTTGAGGAATAAATCATGTTTTTTTTAAATAGTTCAGTGAAATTCCTTATGATTTATACTAAATCTGTTGATATTCTAACAGGAACTGACTGTTGATATTCTATCAAGATATGAAATGTTATATTGAAAAATTAAATTGCTGTCACTGATTGAGTCTGGCTAATGTGTCGAAGAACAGACTCATGAATACAACAGAAGGTAGAGCAAATTAGTTTTGGTATCACTTCACATATAAATGTATATTGATGGAAATTCTCTAACACAACATGTAGCTCACTCATAAAGAGTAGATTTTAAATACAGGGAAATGACTCATCTGGATATGCTGTCCGACCTGATCAACTGAAAGATTCATGCTGCTTCTTATAATACATACATTGGCTGTTGAAATGCATTGCTTAAGTACATTCTTTCAGACAGGCAAACAAAAGTTGGTTCTTGTTACTACCTTTAGAACTCTTTTGTGTAGGTTCTAGAGGAAGCTCTGTTTGGGTATGGAGCAGTGTGCCATCTGCAAACAGAGCTGTGACTATTCCTTTTATAGCAAAGAAACTGTGACTTTGAAGCAGCATATATTTCCCTTGCCTTTGTTGGAATACTTTTTGGTCTTAAAGCAGCTCTATCTATAATATTAAAGTGAGAATTTTCAAAACATCTGAAATTCCTTACTTTTGCCATTATCTTAATTTAACAGTGCCATCCTTGTCTGGATTTGTGGATACATTTTCTCCTTGATTTTTCCTTCTTTTCTAAAAGTTACTTTTATTACTTTTATCAAACTTGTATGTTCCAGTAAATAAATTACCCATTATTTTAACTTCCCTGTATTCTATAACATTTATCAATTGTATCTCATCATTTCTACTTCAGTTCCACTTCTTTTGGTGCTTCAAAATTTTTTTTTCTTCTCACCAAATTAATATTTAACACCCGCCCCTACATCCAAATTCTGTCACTTCTAGGCTATGCCCTCTCTTTCTTCCTACATTCTCCATCATTGGACAGCTATTCAATAATAACATAACTAATTAAAGAATTATTAAAGGGACTTATGAAACATTCTTGCAGAAGATTTTCAGCATGCTCAGGAGTGGTTCAGAGATTGCACGTACCAATATGTATAGAGTTGTGTAAGGGTCAGAAGTAGAATTTATAGTAATAAAAATTTTTTACAGAATTTTCTTTTTATAAGCTCATTCTTAAAAATGTATAGCCTGACTGCAGAAAAGATTTTTATAAGTTATATGAAAAAAATATATTAAGAAAATGTTGAAAAGTATTTAGTATGCAAAGTAATCACTATGTATATGCTGATTAACTTCTGCATCTATTTAATGCACTGCTATAAAAGCTGAAGAAGATGAAATTAAATAAGATAATCTCCTCTCTTCTATTTATAAAAGATATCTATTATTAGTACAAATTTAGCATTTACAGATTAATATATGCAAATCTTTGATTTCTTCTTCAAAGAGATAACTTAACAATAA
>KZ308219.1:2221245-2243217 GCA_000376725.2 Ladona fulva | reverse complement strand
TGAGGACCTCGGACGGCAGGTTGTGCCACTATGTGGAGACTGCCAGTCTTGCTCACAAAGCATTCCCTTAACAGTGTGAGAGAGACGCGGCACGGTAGTTCAGTGGTTAGAATACCTGCCCGGAAAGTGGGAGACCTGGGTTCGAGTCCCAGTCGTGTCGCTATTTTTCACACTTGTTATTCCTTTGGGATTTTCGTAGGTTTTACAATCTACTAAGTTACCTTCCTTTCCTTTATCCTTATTTACAAACATTCAGATAGTCATTTCCATGATATTCCATACCCACGGAATTGCACAAACACTTAACAAATCTCTTTTGAACTCTTTCAACAGATTCTATTTTTGTTTTGTGGCAGGGGTTCCAAACCACATAAGTGTATTCTAAAATAGGGCAAACCAATGTTATGTACGAGAGAATCACAGTAGAATCACAAACAACCATGTCCTGACTAGGATTTGAACCCGGTACCCCAGCGTTGCTAGGCTAATACACTAACCACTACATCAGAGAGGCCAGCTAGGTCAATGATATTGTGTATGATGAAAGGAAACTCAAAATTTTAAAAATGGAAATCTTACTCTCTTTGAAAAATTTACCAGTGTTCATAAATCTAAACACAAGGAGGATAGTTTTTCTGCATGATAGAATTCTGTACATGAAGTATAAATCTGGGCCTAGAATTATTTTCATTTAGATTTTAGAAATTGGGAGACAATGTGCTATATTTTTATCCTTCTTCTCCTTGAGGAATCTTTTTCATAGAAACTATTGAATTTTCATTAGAGGATAATAGAATTCAATTTATTGTAATTTATTACCAGATGTGTTGTTCAGCATCTTATCTTGTTTGTATACTAGCTGAGTGGCATTTTCAGTTGGTGGCACATGGTTAATGAATAAACTTCCCTCTGATTTATTAGCTTTTCCAGACTACAATCAATCAGCTAGCTTCTAATTCAGTTTATCCTAATGTTGAGTCAACATCATAGCCTCAACCAAGATTCAGACGGTATCCAGAGCCATCAATTTATGTTATTAGATACAAGTATACTGAATTGTTCCAGTTTGCACCGAACTAGTAGATTTTCCATCATTTAATTCTCATTATACAAAATCTAGGGAAAACTTATTAGATATGGTGACAGACCAATCCTTATAATGGAATAATTTTTCCTAGCATAAATCATTAAGTTCAAGAACAAATGAAGAAGACTGCATTACAGGTGAATCAGTCTTTTACGTTTTCCTTAATGTATTCATACTCTCTCATTTTACATAAAAATCTCATAATGTGCCAATTACTAACTAATTCATTTCATTTAAGAACACATTTAATAGGATATTTTGCTACATTTATAATCAATTCAATCTTATTACTAAAAGTATGATGTACCCAATGTTTTGAAACAGTTGCCACTTCCTTCTAATAAGGGAGTTTACTGAAGTAAGATGTAAACATTGCATAGCTATGAGCATATTGTGTATACTAGGATGTGAGATATATCCTTGGTTGTGTAACACATATTTGAGAAAAGTCAGAGCTTATTGTGTGTTCTTATGCTGACAGTGCTAGTTAGTCTTGTGAATAAGAAAATGAGGAGCCACAAATTATATCAAAGACCTTATCTTTGGTTACATAAATAACAGGTATGAAGATAAATAATGTCAAAACATGGAGAATTAAGTGAATGACTACAAGCTGGAAAATAAGAAAATTCATGTGGATGAGTCAGTTGACAAGGTATTAATTAAACAATAATATCTTTAACAAAATAATTTGAAATAAAAATCCATAACAAATTCTACATTATCTTTAATCAAATAGTAATTTTATATGTTATGTAATTGTTATTAATATATTATCATTAATAAAAAATATTAATGTATTTATCATTAATCAACTATCAATGAGTCCAGCACTGAACAAAAGAATTTGTTAAAAAGAAGTAAAAATTATATGCAAAATGAGAGTTGTAAGGAATTTAATTTGAGCTGAAATAAATATGAAATCATTGTAAAGTAAAGATTTGTGTTGTAAACTAAGATGTTACTAGCTTGCTTGGTGTCCCAATATCAAAAGAGTTCAAATACTCCCAAATAAAGACATTCTCAGTATGAGAATTAAAAGTACAACTTTAGCTTTAAGGCATAGTTCCATTGCCAAATTTACAATTCGACTTTATCTATTACAGAAGAGTGGAATGAAAAACTGGGGGGGAAAGTTGCAAAATCAAAAAGAAGTGAAAAGTTGAGATGGGGTGACTGAGCTTGTAGGTTAGTATTTTCATTCTGAGGGGGAAGGATAAATATTATGGCATTGAGGATTGATATTTTTTTCAGATATATATTCAAATATTAATTTGTACTCCTAAATATAAAAAATCATAAGTGACAATTGATATTCAATTCGATCTGTAACTTTCGATTTGTTACCTCAAATCCAGTTAGGGCAACTGGAAACATTAAATTATAATTGATATATTGGTGCATACGTTTTAAAGAACAGTTTTAATACCAGCAATTTTATCACTAATCAAGCAACAGATATAGTTGAAAGATAAAAGCTTTTCTTTTTCTTTCGAATTCTACATTAAATTACCTCAATGAATAGTACTACTTTGAGGGAGATGAAATAGGCTTTCACTGATTACATTATTGCAGTCGAGTTCATGAAGTTAATGAATTTCTTGCAAATGAAAAGCATTCTACTAATTTATCATTTTATTACGTGTGTATTTCCAGATAGCGGCTGGTTTCGGTCATTCGGAGGTGGATATATTTTACTTTTGTCCGCTTTTTCTATTTTATTTTTCTACCATAACTTCGGATTTTGGTACATGTTCTAGTGATCGTGACAATGAAAATTGGATGAAAGTTGCTAAAATTAGAGATTTTCGTGATTAACTTTTCCTAACCTTGTATTTCAGCATGGCGAAATCATAAAATAAATCAATTTAAACTCGTAAAAGTTAACGAGCAATAAACCCAAGAAAACGTCCACTGAATGAATTCAATTTTAATGTTAATGTGAGAAAGATTCCTAAATTACTCCACAAAAAATCATAGGGCTTTCTATTATAATTCTAAATTGTTGGTTGTTTAATTCTAATGTTTACCCAGCCAGTGGCTAACGAATGTCTTTGGTCCCCACAGCAAACAACATTGGGGCCATGAGCAGATAAATGGGTCCCCCACATCTCGAGGGCCTTCCTGAATTGCTACTGGATTGGCTGCCGGATCTGTCCTACTCCCAGTTACTTGTAAACAACGTAGAGCAAGAGTGTGGAACCTTTTTTCATCGTAAGGTCTCATGTTGTCTGTATCAGCTACCATTCAGTAGCATGATAAACGACCAGGCCGCATATGAAACCATCTGGCCACACTAGAGTGGCGTATAGCTTAGAGTTAAGCGTATTGTCATCAATATTAAAAAGTAATACGAATTTAATCACAAATTGATGAGACTAACGCGATGATAAATTTAGCAACAAATGGAGTCTTTCCTATTCTGTTTTTTTTACTGGACAATTTAAATAGAACTGGGAGGCAAAATTATTATAAGGCATGCATTTCTTTCAGGATTCAATGCCGTATTGATTGCCTGAAAAGGCCGCCGATTACCCTTCTCTGTTATACGTAATTGAAATACTAAACTTGTCGGAGCTGATCCAGGAACAAAAGGGATGGAATTGAGGATGTTTTTTTTTCATGACGGAGGTATAGATTAAGATATAAGTTAAAATTAAAACAAAATGTTGCGATATAATAGTTCCCGCCGTAATAATTTTAAAAATAACGTTTTATTTGGCATTAAAACATTAGATAGAGTTTATTTTTTTTGCTAAAACTTTCCTACACTCTTTGTAACCTCAGATACACACTCTGATAATGTTTTCACTCACGTAGTATAAAAAAATTATACATATTTATGAAATCGATATCGAAATTGTGCTTACCAAATTCAACGCCTCCAAGGAATAAATAGCCACATATTGCTACAATTGACAATCTTCTTCTTTTGTAGAAATCCATTTCATGCCGATGATTAAATGCGACACAAAAAACTTAAAATATTGAGCAGGGTCCTCTGAAGATACAGTTGCTGAAGATTCTAATGGAGAGCCAAGTTTTCTTTCACCGTAAGAAGAGACTGTAGAATGAGAATCTCTTGCCGAATTTCTAGTATTCTTAAGGACGTTTACTTGACTAGATCCATGGCACGATTTCCACGCTGGAAGATGACGAGCAATGCTTGTGAGTATACCGTATCGCGATTGAATAAGTGAGTGGTTCAAAGGACGATCCGAAGACCTTATCCGTTGACAAACAGTTTACACACGTAGACACACATGCCTCACTATTTGGCCCATAAAGTCAGGATTCAGATGACTGAAATCGGTTCAAACCGAATTTACCAAATCTGATGCAAGTAGATCAAGTCTTTATTCGTGGATAATCTAGAAACTTACCCAATCGGGAGGACTAACGAGGACAGCACCCTTTTATTCTCATGTTGAAATAAAAATCACCTAAGCACCCTAATTCTCTACCGTTAACCATGTCGTACTCTTTCTTCCCTTCTTCATAATCAATACAACAAAAAAATAATATCTAGCCATTGTGAACATACCTTGCCATCATTTTATATTTTTGACTCATCGGCTATCCTAAGAAATCATTTACCCGAGGTAGTCATCAAGGGAATGTGCTCTCGCATTCTCAATTCCTTATATTTTCTTATTTCATCGCAGATAAATATATTTTCTTTATTTTATTTCTGAATTCGTCACTATTTATAAAAAAAATATTTTCTAAATGATCGTCCTTAATGAGATATGCTATATTCACGGTGCAAATGTATACAGTATAAAAATATAACCCTTGACATAATTATATAATTATTAGCTATATAATATTAGTATTTTTTTCTCATAGAGAATCCTAAAATCATTTTTAAACTCTCTCACCTATTTTTGAAAGATCCGATCCCCAGCATACAAACTAATCGAACTCTTTTCTTCTTTCATAAGAAATTTACTGTACGTCTGCTCTATTTCAACGGTTTTATTCGCGTTCGTCTTATTTATATATGTGCTGGAAACATTTTCTTGTTGAGGGAATGCATTTTGTTTGTTTCCTCAATGGCTAACGGTGCATGAGATGGGCATCGAAAGCGATATTTTGACCCAATTCATTCCAGAAACCGTGTTTACTGTATGAATGAGCCAAAGGAAAACGTATAAGAATACAAAGGATTCTGTTATTTTGTAATCTTCTTCACTGTACTGCTGTATTGAAATTTCTGTGACTTCTCATAGTTTTTTTAACAAAATAAACTACTAAAACTACTGAACTAAAAATTAACGCAATAGTAGTTTCTCGATATTTGAAGGGTAATTCAAATATTACACGGAACATTTCGGTTTCAATTTATATTTTGTTTATAAATGAAATTTATATTATAGTCAAAGTATATACAAATTTATATTATACTCAGAAACTATTTTCATCGGAGAAAATTAAAGTATCGAAACTACTACTTCCTGAATGTAATGAATTTATGGACTAACAAAGTCTGTTGAATAAAATTATGCAAGTACGAACGTTGAGAAATAGAATTATCAGGATGACGATCGGGAAAGAATAATGAAAGAAAAGAGAGAGGAATCTGAAAAATAACCGAAACATTTCTGAGAAACGAAAAATCAATGCATAAATTGCAACTGACATGCAAACATGCAAACCTGCGAAGTTGCAAAATTCGCTTCGATTTCAAAGGACGGTAGTGATTCGGATTTGAGGTCGCCCACAATGGCCAACTGTAAACTTCGATTCTGCGGCAAGACTGTCTTCGTAATTGCTGGAAGTACGAGTATTTCATATAATTGCAGGAAGTATTTTATTTTCGTTTCCTTTTCGGGTATTTTAGATTTGAAGAGACACACGAGGTTTAAAGAAGAAAAAGGTGTGTAATGTCTTAAATGGAAAGCCATTATTAGCCATTACTAATCCGAAAGAAAACTTCACGATTTACACACATGTATGCGAGCAAGACAATATAAACCCCATGTTTTCTTCATGCTAATTATTTTTACTTGCAGACGCTAAGTTGAAACGCTGATTTAGAGTTGCAAGCAGCGATATCTTAATATTGTCAGAGCTCTGCCTCTTGAAAAATACATGACGAAAACTTGTTTGTTAAATGTCTGTTCAATTCATGACTATCAGGCTTTATTTACTTCTGGGTTGTGTTTTAATGAATCTTCATATGAGTTTTCTATAAGCTTCTTCTTCTTCTTTCCAGAATTAGGCCTAAAGCCTGTTCCACTTCACTTCAAAAGTGTAAAGTGAAGCCTGTTCGGCTTCACTTTACCATCTCATCCTTGGTCTTCCAACACTCTTTTTGCCTAATGGCTCATATTACAAAGCCTACCTTGAAAACCTCTCTTTAGGCATTCGCAGTACATTCTATGAGCTTAATATCATTCTATAAGCTTGTATTTGAAAAAGGACTAGATGCTGAGACCGTGCTCTCATTCTAGTTTATTTGAACTGATAAGGAAGGACCATTGCTCTTTTGACTAGGCGAAATGTTAGTTTCGGAGTGTCGCAAGTATCCAAGGAATGCAGCTCGGCCATTAGTCACAACCCCGTGAGTCGGTAGCAATGGATTCCTGCTCCATTTATTCGCATCGCCCTTTTACCTGCCTCAGTTTCATTGGTAAACAGGCCTGCCAGAACATTAGTAGATATTCCAGAGGGCCTCGAATTTGTGACCCGATGTAATTTAGTGGTTACTAATCAATATAAATCATAAACACAAAGTTGTGTGAAAATAAATGTTTACATGCCTCTCTTAATCAGCGAGGTAAATGAATTTCGTCAATTGCAGCATTCTCTTTCTTGAAATCTAAATTATTACGATAAATTTACTTTTCGAGAGCCTTATGAGCCCTTGAAAAATGTAAAAATTCTCCTCACTCTAAAACATCTTCAGCTTCTTGGTGACCTTTTCGCGTCACGACCTCTGAACATACATTTTTTTCGTTTTTTTTACGGATTAGGATACTAAAAGGAAGAATATCATGGAAACAGATATTATATCAAGGAAATTACGGGTTGACTTCTATTTGAAAGCATTTTCGGAGTGACCCAAATGGCCCTTTAAACAGTTATTTCTCGGTTACTGAGTGTCCGACTAGAACTGTTTCTGAAGAAACATTTGACAGAAAACACAGAATTTAGCCTACGATGCTTTTCCTTAACAACGCAACCTGCAGAAGGAACTTTACCTAAAGCTCAGGGCCTCAACTTTTTTAACTCGAACAGCTGTTTATGAAAGCAAAGGAGCTCAAGTCGCTCTCCGCATACAGGATTTCAATTCAATTTGTTACTGTAGAGAGTGAAAGGCTTCACTTGTAATTTGAAATACTCCAAATTATTTGTAATTGAATCCCCTTATTTATCTATATTTTAAATTAATACTGGTAATGTTGTCATCGTTAAATCGATTTATCATACACATTTGAAAGATTCGGTTTCGGTGACGTTTTTTAGCCTACAGGTACGTTAGCGTTTAGACGTTGAAAAAAATTGTATAAAATATTAAAATGGCAGAAACGTGTCAATGGTTATTACCTTTATTGGAAATAAGCCCATTTTATTTAACACTGCTTACTTACATTGAACATCCACATTTCTCCTTTCGCCGATCTTGGGCCTGTCTTTCAGAGATATCTGAAGCATTGACTCTCAACTGCTCAGCATACACTCATACGTTCCCTGTTTCGCTTTCACAAGTGCGGACAATTTCCGTACTATTTTCATACAAAGTGCATCGATTTGCTGAAAACATTCAGGATTTAAAAGAGTCTCTTTTAAGCCACGTTTCTACCACATACAAATACAACGAAAAGACATTATGTGCGTAGTTTGGACTTCGAGATTTGATAAGATGTGCACAGTTAGTGGAAACAGTACTTTCCTTCTGGAAGACAAAACTTATGTATGCTTAGCTTGCACAGAAACCTTTTCATTACCCATACAAAACTCTGTGATAAGATGCAGATTAACTTCTGAGAGGCAGTACTTTATATTACGTTTTGATATGCATTGACTTAAGAAAATTAAATTTTCTACAGAATATTGTGTTACAGTACATACAACGAGTTAATTTCCACAGCAAACTCGTACAAATCAAGCAAAATCCAACAGGGAACTCTTGTAAATCATAAATTTTAAAATGAAGATGATGTTGCTAAACCTTGTGTATTCGTTTCCTCTGCAGACTGCGCCATATGGCAACTCTGCGGGACTTTGAACACGGCTCGACGGATCTTCGAAGGCTACGATACTCTTCACAGGCAAGAGGGAATCAAACTCGATTTCTATTCCAAATTAATGTGCACAAGTGTGTTCCACATTAATGTGCATTCTGAACTCGGTATGCGGCGTCTCAGCGGGAAGTCGATTCAACATTAGGTAATGCGCCGAATAGCGTCGGAAATGGGCGGTCAGTTATCAATGAAGCACAAGTAACGCTTGAGAGAAGGGCTCACGAATATTTTAAGCTGTGTCATTTTAATAACTATTACAATCGTTATATCGTTACTACCCTTAAGGTCGAGGAAGTCGATGAACAATTTCTTTTACAAGTTCGGAATTACAGACATTTTCGTAAGATCCCTCACATCCTCTTTTACATTTTGAGAATGCTTCAATTGCGGAATCGTAAAGGATAGTATTTATACAACTACCGGTCATAATTAAAATTTTTTAAAGTATTTCAGAAGGAAATTAGCATGTTTTAGAAGGTTGTGCCCTAGAGTAATCTTCTAGAGCGCTCGCGTCCATGCATCCGAGTGGTATGCCTTTTTCTCGTACTTAGGGATGCACCGACCAGTTGGCGCTGCGCGTCGTCGCATCGGCCTTCGTGTAATCGTATCAGGCCTGGCAACTGCGCGGATTTTTTGAACCTTCTTGAGAACGGGAGAACAGAGGAGTTCTCTTATCGCGTTCAGCACGAGTTCAAGATAACGGCAGATGCACTTCATTGGCAGTCAATCAATTTTTGTTATATTGCTGCATTTTCCCCAAAAGGTTGCTACAAAGTCGCTTAAAAGCAGAAACACATGGCTAGCATGTGTTATACAAATATTACATCAGTTCAGATATTAAATGAATCAAACAGATAATAAGTACAGTCAAAGAGAGCGCATTTCTTTATTACTTCATTTAGTCTTATTTCACTCTACGATGAAGCTGTTTTTACCAGGCCGACAATTGGAGATGAATAACGAATTCTTTCACTGCAATGATTCACATACAACAATTGCTAAACAAAATTTCTGCCGCTTGTTTATTCGATATGTTTGCAAGTTGAGTTTTCGACGAAAATCATATTGACGGAGAGTCAATACGCAATATAGAATGAGGGAAACAATGAACATTTCGAAGAAAACTTAGCGAGTGGGTTAGGGAATGAGGGAAACAATGAACATTTCGAAGAAAACTTAGCGATTGGGTTAGAATCTGTAGAGCCTGGTTAAGAGACTAGTTTTCGTTTCTTCGAGTCCAGAATTCGAACATTTTCACATTCTATATGACTGCAAGAGACTATATGTGATCATGCAAGTCAGTTATCGATGTCTTTACGAGTGTTATAATTGACAAATGTATACCGGAAAGCCAAAAAAGACAGCTGTCACTCCTGGGGAAAGATTATTTATAAAATCTAAAATGGTAGATAGCGATAGAAGCAATAGGGATATCATTGTTTTTATACCCCTTGCCCTACATCATTGGCAACTTTTAGGGTCAATATGTTTATTTTGTTATTTATTTCAATTTCATTTCATTTTGCAATTTTTAATAACACAATTAATTCGATAAGCATATTTTATGTTATAAGCCAAGATAATAATAATACTTACCAAAAGCCAATAATAGTTATTATCTACCCGGTAAATAAATTATTCATCGAAGGCGATGTTTTCGAAGCAAATTTTTTGTACGATTCGCTGGAATGTGAAAAAGGTACTGAAGACTGCCGTAAGAATCGTCTCAGATTATTGTTTCATATTATAGCAGATAAGGTGGTGAATAGAATTCAGCTATGAAAAGAAACGTTACAAGGGTGCCTTGTAATTACGTGTGCTTGCCGGATGCAAATAAACTCAGTTTAACCAACACTCATTCACGCATTGATATTGCCTTCCTCATATCAGTTTAAAATTACAGGTTCCATCGATTCTACAGTAAGCTCAACTTCACTGCTTGTCATTCAGCAAAAATTTCTAAACCGCTGCGCATTTTTAATTTCTCTATTAACGCTTGGTCACTTCTGGAAACACGCCTTCTTCCAATCCACGGCTTAACCCAGCTTTTCTTTCTGTTATTCTTCTTCGTTTTAGAATAAGCTAGAATGACTACAGCCGCTGCGGTATTTCGTAAGTGAGACGATATCTTGACCGCTCTCAGGAATTCATACAGAGGACAGGTATTGGAATTATCTCGAGAGCAATCCCGGCGAAAGGCTCCGGTGGGGTTCACACAAGAACGATATGATTTGGGAGATAAAGAGGTGCAAGGGCTCAGCCATCAGTTTTCCAGTCGTGATCTCGATATATTTCTGCTTTATATAATTACTAGCTGAAGTGCCCGTTGATTCTCAACGGGGAAAATAGATATCGGATTAAATATAGTATACCTATTTGTATAAAGAAAATAAGAGAAAATAAGATCTCGCATCTTAGTTTAGTCCAATGGAATAGGTTATTGAAAGCAAAGATTTTCTAATCAATGTTCGAGGCCGAAATCTACAATCAACAATAAGAATGTGAATCATTATGGAATTTCCCTCTTATTATTAACATGTTTCAAAATAATGTGTAAGTTTGCAAGATTTTCAACTTCCAGTTCTGGTAAATTTCATCGTAAAATTGTCAAGAGCCCGAACGGATAAATAAAAATTTACTCCTCCATCTCCATTAATTTATTACGGTGCTATACATGTTTGTTGCCCATGCAATTCATCACTACAAATTGTTCGTGACTGATATAATTAAAGTTTCTGAAAATTATCATCCTCTTCATATCGTCATTTGCTTCTAAATGGGCCTGAATACACATGCATTCTTATGGGAAAATGCATGAACTCGGAATCAACAATCGCATTGGTCGTCAGGGGGACGGGTTGTAAAAATTTATGTATAAATTGGTGTTCTATATTTAATCCGACATCTATTCTCCCCGTTGAGAATCAACGGGTACTTCAGCTAATCTATATATATAAAGCAGAAATTTGGGTATTTGTGTGTTTGTTTGTCTGAGATTGGAATCCACACCGTTTGTCCGATTTGCGTCAAACTTTGCATACGTGTTCCGTAAGACCCGGAAGGAAGTTCTGTTACCTTTTTATTCGATAATTTTGCTGGGTTTGAACCAAGATCGTTCAGATAGATTTCCATAATAAATACATGTACATTTCGATTTTATTGGTTGCAGACTTTAATTCTTTTGCAAAATTAAATTAGAAGGAATAGTCGTATAAAATCGAGATATGTATCAAAAGAAAGGAAATTAAATACAAATTCTTATTATTGCCATGGAATATTGCTTTCGTTTCAAGGTTGGGATAATTTAGATAAAATACACAAATAATTTGTGAAATTTTGAGGTAGTAAACAACCCGTCCCCCTGACGACCAATGTGATTGTTGATTCCGAGGTCATGCATTTTCCCATAAGAATACATGTATATTTAGGCCTATTTAAGAGCCAAGTTGGCAATGCGTTCAGTCAGGTTGAAATCGGTACTGTGTTCGATTACCGTAGGGGCCGATGTGTGCAGGACGACCTTAGCTGTTAAAACATACTTCAGTCAAAATTTTTTACGCTTCGTTACTTTTTAAAAAATCGCCTTAATAGATGAGAAATTACGATATAGAAGGTAAAATATTTTACCTAATGGATTGAAAAATGTTGCCATTGATTCTGTTATCATATATTTCTCTTAAATAAGCCTAAAAACTTTCCTATTATCTACCAAAATTAGGCGGAATGTAATGAGGCCAATATCATATTAAATTCAAATAGAAATAAAATATATTACCTTACTAACTCTGCGTAGTGGTATAATTTTCCCATGGGATTGAATTGAAGTCTGACATCGCACCATTCGTCCACTAATAGTCACCTTTTGTTTTCCGGGTTTAAGACATTCAAAAGGAGACTTATATATCTTATTAGCTACGCGCAATATTCTGCACCACACGGAATTTTACTGCCAGACCTAAGTGTTAGGCCTAGAGGTGTTTTATTCAATGTTACATTGAAAACATCTAGATATATGGTTCCTAATGTAGAACAAATGTTCTATAAGAGAATCAACAGCTGAAATCTTGGAGATTTTACGTTTCTATATCACTTAAGATATATTATATTCTATGTATAGAACTATTCTTAATGAAATAGCTGTAAATCGTCTGAATAGAATGAAAATCTTTATTTACTATTGGTCTCTAACTTAAGATTCCGTGGTTTACATATAATAAGAGTCACTCAATTGACCGTTTGAGGGTCGGAGATTTTAACGACCGTAGTCT
Organism: Ladona fulva; assembly: GCA_000376725.2. Taxonomy (NCBI): domain Eukaryota; kingdom Metazoa; phylum Arthropoda; class Insecta; order Odonata; family Libellulidae; genus Ladona; species Ladona fulva. The sequence continues at coordinate 2,230,612 of KZ308219.1, read as the reverse complement.
ATGAATCCACGGAGAAAGACCCAAAAGAGGGAAATGGTAGAGGTGGATCGTGGTTGATGCGGAGGTGGTCAACTCAAATACAGATTTTTTCATAATACGAAATCAATCAATTTGGTCAAAATATGTTAAGAACAGGATTAATTAGCCTTTGACATTCGGCTGCCGAATCTCTCCACCACTCGCTGTTGTTGATATATCTTTGTATGGGCTCAATAATATCAAACTTTAAAACTTCTTTTAATTTAAAATCGAAATTTAAACATTAAAACCTTTAATAAGCATAATTACGCGAATGTAAGTAAGCGAGCTAGGCGTCGGTGCGTAGAGAGAACAAATGACGTCGGCTGTCCAGAAATCTATGTCGGTACCGCATATCGACGCCATCTGTGAGGGGATTATGGGTGTGAGTCTTAAATTTCATAATGCGTAATGTGGCGCAATGGAACGCCTGGAAAAGCAACCCGCAATGTAGATTAAAATGCTGGTTGCCTCACATTTAGGATACAGCACAATATGTACAGTACAGATATCCATCTATACAGTCGACGTTTAACACTTTGAATGGACAGATTTTCAACGAGAAAGTTGGCCGTGGACGATGCCACACAAGACGACTAAACCACTCTGCCCTTGCGTATAAAGTATCCCAAGACGGTCTGAAATAGTGTTCCTCATTGATAGCTTAGTTGGATAGAGTGTCTGCTCAATAGTTGGAACGTTCTAGGTTCTAGACTTGGTTAAGTTAGACTGTTTTCATGTCCATTTTCCCTGAAAATTTTAAAATATACCCTTCAAAATAAGTTATATTTCTCTTGATCTCTAACTAACGCTTAAAATAATAAAAATTTGCCACGTTACAGAGAGATCAAGTCTTATTATCACTTAAATTTTCAATTCAGTAATCTGAGCTATATCGAGAATTTCGGTGTGACCATAACAGCAAAGTCCTTTACAACAGCTCTTAATATCGAAGCCACGGCTTAACGTTACTCTTTCGCTACAGGTGAGGAGTGAGGACAGATGTAGAATTGTTTCCAAAAAAGTTGTACCTTCCTCATGGACATGTGGTTCCATTACTAACCGCATTTTTCGGTCTAAAAGACGCACTTTTTTCCTCGATGTTTCTCTCAAATTTTTACCTCAATTAAAATTTTATATGCTTCCTATACATTGAAATATCCAAAACTTAAAAAATAACTTGTCAAATGTACGAATATTTAGAGCTTTTTGTCAAGAAATTTTATTGCAGCCTAATTTGAAAATCAGGAAAGTAGAGTTTGAACACAACTTTCGTAAGACGAGACCCTACGTGTATTAGCAAACGCTATTTGTCCATTATGTTTAAAAGTTTATCATTATTTCTAAAAGTGCTAAATATCGCAATATCCGAGAGGCATCGACAAAGCTCTGCAAGGAAGTAATCACAACAGTCACTTCTTCACTTCTGGTCGTTCTTTCCGCATAGCATCACAGATGCTAATAGGGTAGATCAGGTAAAGTGATAATACACCCACTGCCATACGCCACAGCCGGCTCGCGGGATACAAACCTAAATCTTAAAATAAAAAGCTCTTCGTGATTTCCGTAGCAGACAAAGTGAATTTTCGACCCTCTAAAACTAATGAAAAGGACGGAACAGAACCGATTCCTTCTCTTTCTGGATACTCGATTTTGTAAGTTCACTACCTAGTTAACAGATTCAGGTGACCTGAAGATGCCAACTCGTTGACGAAACTAGTAAATAAAAATCTGCTGTGGAAATTACGGAATTGTCATTCTTTTAAGATGTTCAAGAGAAGCATTTGATGAAAGAGGAGTATATTTTAATAGTTCTTCTGAGTAATTACATTAACAATAATCCCCGATCTGAGTTGAGCTTCGTCCATAAGCTATTATTCTTAGCAGTGTTGAAATTAATTAGGGGGGCTCTGAGAAGTACGTAGTGAAATATTGAACGAATAATTGAGGCTTCAGAGTCGGCATGTGCAGCAGAGATTTGTTTAATTAATTTTTTTTCCTTTTGGACTAAATATGGGAACTCAGTCTTATCAATTTTCTATTTATTTTGAAAATTATCTGGCGAGGTGCCCTTAAAAGATATTATAGCTCGTATATTTGTTAGAGAAGGGTCAAACTTTCGTCCAGAAAAGGTTCATAATTCCCACCTTCTTAACCCAAAGTTACGAATATCGCTGCTTTACTATCAAGAGGCAATGTTGCCAGAAGTTCCCACGAGCAAGTGTTATGGAAGGTGAAGGGATATCTAGCCATAGAACTTTTCGTTAATTTATGTGGTAAGTTATTTTATAGTTTTACGTACAAGTATTATTTATATTGTAGGTTACCAAGTAGAGCCCATTTGTGGTTAATCCCTGATTGTGAATGATACACTAACAATATTTAGTGCAAAGGGATATTGAAAATCTACAATAATTTTGCTCGTCATAGATATGTCAAGAAAATGTGTTTAAAATAATGAAATCCAATTTCCATAAAAGAAGGAATGGGTTTTTTTCGTTAGTAAAAGAATAGGGGGAACTCACTTATTTAAAATAATGCCTTCATATAAAGTTTCTTTTTCATATCAGCAAGAAATTATTAGATCCCAAATTCTGGTAGATTTTCATCTACCATTATAATAGCAATTGAAAAGTTCTTTACATCACTGGAGTAATCAGATTTTTATTGAGATATTACTGTCTGTTTATGTAATTTAGAAGTGCATCAATGTGTCAGTGAAACTTTCTGCCACAAAATGATTTTTGTGACACTTGGTAACCAGCTCATAACAGCATTGTCATATGTTGATGTTTGTCGAGAATTTCCATGTATGTACTATCAATCTTTTATCACACTAAAATCACCTGTTAAAGAATTTATATTATTCTTAACAAAAGTTTAAGAATGGCTTCATATCTCATGTTGAAAGGGTCATTTATTGACATTGTTCCAATATACTATTTTATACCTTGTATATCAGGCATGAAAACCAAACACGGTGTTTGAAATTTTTGTCGAGAATTTCCATGTATGTACTATCAATCTTTTATCACACTAAAATCACCTGTTAAAGAATTTATATTATTCTTAACAAAAGTTTAAGAATGGCTTCATATCTCATGTTGAAAGGGTCATTTATTGACATTGTTTACAATATACTATTTTATACCTTGTATATCAGGCATGAAAACCAAACACGGTGTTTGAAATTTGCCAAAAAAATTTGCATTGATGTTTTACATTGATTCTATTCATTTATAAGAATTAACTTTCTTTTTAAAATGTAATTGAGATATTAATGAGGAGCTACTGATGCATTGGAGTGGTGGCAGCTTTGCTGATACTCTGCAATGGTTGTATATGAAGATGACAGTTGAAGCTGTTCGCAGGAGATTTTCTACTGTAGATGGAAGGTGGATCTGCCTTTTTTGTAAGTGATATTTACCTCTCTCTTTGTTGTCTCTTGTTCTTCTTAGAAGAAGAAAAAAGATTGTCTTTTACAGTAATAATTTCCAAGTATTTCATGTATTCTTCTAATGCTTGAAAGAATTTTGTATTTAGTGAAGGCATTGCGTCATATAATGAAGTTTCCAATCTTTAAAACTTTGTAGATCTATTCTTGATGAAACAGAAATGTAACTGTGACTTGAAGTCGAAAGTGAGTGGAAATCTGTATTCATATTTTATTTATTAATTTAAAACTATTACATTTATCTCAGTCATCCTTTTCATCATTATGGGGGAAAATGTACTTGATGTGAGAGATGCCATTCTGAATGAAGCATTATTTTCTATGGATAAGGCTTCAACATCTTTGTAGTAAAGAGAGAGTTTATTCAGTTCTGCTCCCAAATCATTTTATATTTTAAATAACTGAGGATTTTAATGGAAAAATTGGAATTAGTTATGTGAATGTGAGATTTTGTGAATTTCAACATTTATACACCTCCCATCTCAAGATAGAACACTTCCCAAGTAAGATAAATTATCTACCTCTTCTAATTTTTCACCTTCTACTCTAATTGTTAACTTAGCTTTCTTTTCTTTGGAGATTCTCATTACTTTAGTTTTTCTCACATTTATTTTCATTCCAAATTCCCTTTTCTCTATCATTTAGTCCATTTACTAGTATTAGTTAACCCCTTTCAGAATCACACACAATAGCTTTATTGTATGCATATCTTACTAACTTCACTACTTCCCTGCCAACTTTCACTCCCTTTTTTTTCTTCCCAAACTTCATTCGCCTTTTCCTCTGCATATGTATTAAAAAGTGTGGATGGAGGGCAGCCTTTCCCCAACTCTGTCCATTCTGATTCCCAATTAAAGATGATAGTTAAAATAAAACTTCTTTATTTGGGCAAGAATGAGACTAAATAGAAAGTAGAAATCTCTATGAGAAAGTTTTTTTTCACATTCAGACTTTGATTAATGAGACCTAGCATCTCTATAAGCAAGATTTTGTTTTATTCTTTGCTACACATTATGCTTGTTTGAACAGGTCAGAGATAATTATTTTGTTTGTCTAAAAGGTGTCAGTCTTGTACATACATACTTTTATCCTAAGATAAAGTATTGCTAAAGTTTTGATCTCTGAGGGAGGTGATGGATAATGTGAGTCAATTTTTGGTTAGATTATTTAAAATTGGTCTCTTTTCTCCTAAGGCCATGCCTGTTATCTGTTGCTGTAGCTATTCCCGGCCGGAAGCTGCTGCTTTCATCTTCTCATGACTTGCAATTGGTAATCAACATTACAGTATTAGGTAAGGATATTATAAGCCATCCTCTTCTCCAATACTTTTCCCTCTACTATGTTTTTAATGAAGTTGCTATGTATTATAATATGGTTGATGAATTTGAGTTTCCTGGAGTGTATAGTTTTAAGGAACATTCTCATTTCATTAACCTCTTCTTGCACTTAGTTATTTGTTATCTTTACTTCTTGTGTATGCTTGTTTATACTGATTTCAGTTTTCTGAGACTTATCGTAATTAAGAATTAATCTTCCATCTTCCCAGTCAATTTGTGTGTTTTTCAGAGCTTGAAATAGTTGTTTCCAGTCTACTCTGTTGAATGTTTTCTCTAAGTCGACAAATGTAACATAATTTCTATGATCTCCAATCCATTCTAACATATGTCTTAATGCTAGCCAAGCTTCTCCTGTTCCTCTACCTTTCCTGAACCCAAACAGGTCTTCTCCAACGTATTGGTGTACTTTGATTCTGTTTCTTATAACATTGATTAAGATATTGGATGCATGGGGTGGAAGGGAAATTGTTCTGCAGTTGCTTACATTTCCTTTCCTGGGGACCATTACAGTCTTGCTTTTAATAAAATCAAGTGGCAATGTTCCATTCATGTAACACTCGTAACATGAATTCGTGCTGCCTCTTTGTTATTGAGGCTTTTCAGTGTTGCTTCAAATTCAGATCTATCTATTGAGGGTCCTAGTAAGTCTTCCTCAACAGATTCCTCATTCTCTATATTTTTTGTCAGAACTTCTAAGTTAGTTCCATAGTCTATATATTTCCATATTTCTTTCCTGCATCTTGTGCTTACGTCTTCGTCTCCAAAAAGTATATTGCCAGCTTTACCTTTTAGAATGTTGCTTCTGGTATGTAGTGCAGGGAATTTCTTCTTCCTAGGACAATCTCTACTGCATCATGAATACATTTTTTCACTTCTTCCTATTCACCTTCTTTGAGTATGTCAGTTTTAAAATTGGTAAGAGCTTGAAAATCATTTTCAAAATACAAAACATGCAGAAATTAAACTTAGAGATACCTAAGTAAGTTCCAATTGTTAGATTGTAAAGCTCTGTGATAATTCAATATTGAGTTATTGTTTCTTGATTACCGGTGCTTACCAAATCCTGTTTTATTTTGTCCATATTGTTTATCCATGCCTAGAAATCCAAATCTGTGCTATCAGGCTTTATTTTTTCTGCAGGAATATTTTGAGTACTTTAGTTTCCATCCCATTAGAGATGAGTATTCTTCGACTACTATCGCGCACTAAGTTCTACTCCCAATATTATTCCTCTTCCGATATCACCTCATAAACACAAGGTGTTCCTCTAAGATGACACGCATTAAGAGCCGATATCGACGGAAAATTCATGACTCGGTCATCTCTTCACCTTTGTGGAACAACGACCACGTGTAACAGGAAAACCAAGCTTTCAGAAGAAAAGTGGTATACGTTATAGTCCTAAAGCATAATCCGCATTTCTGAGATCCGATCTTCATTTATTAACCTTTGATAAGCGAAACGAAATAAATAAGCGATAACGAAATAAATAAATTCAACGCCTTATTTGGAAATGTCTTTTGGATTTGAAACTTTCTCAATGTAAACTTTCCTTGGTCAGGAGTCTTCCCCATTCCCAGAACAGCATTAGGGATATTTATTTGCAAGTTGCCGCAACTATTGAACATAGAAAGATTCCCATACTATTGGGCGTATGAAGCAAAAAATTGAGGAGGGTTCACATAAAATATACCCTTAGTTATGACACGAGGCATCGACCACCCTCTTCTATTGTATGAGATACAGCTCCCTACTTAAGGGTATGGAACTGCTCCCCATAGTCGATCTTGAGCATATACGTTTTTTCGAATAAGAATACATACCATTGCATAGAAGTATACTTAATAGCATTAAATTGAGGAAAAGGAACGCTAAATTTGATTGTTGGAATGAAATTCCGGTCTGGACCATTTGAGATGATGAACATTTTAACCTCTTTAAAAAGCGTAGCTCCCTGCCTATGGCTGCTTGTGCAGTATTAAACGTAAATCTAACCTTACGTGACTGTTTATACCTTACCAACAGCTTATTTGATTGAATTCACACTTTATAGGTGCTACCAATTAATCAGCAATTCGTAATTTAAGTAATGTAATTGAAGAGTATTTACTTTCTTTCTTATTTGCCTGTGGTAAATCCTCCGCTACATTTGAGGAGACTCGTTTTTTCGTTATTCTGTCACTGTATATTGTATTATGATCAATAATTAAATTAACTTGAGGAAACTATACAAAAATTTACAAAGAATACGGTAAAAATTGGAATCGGTCATGAGCAACAAATTTGAATGCAATGCAGCAATATTGGGAGTCGAAATGGTCCAAATCGAAGCTTTCTTCTATAACTCTATACGCAAATAGATATGCTTGAAAACTTTGTTTAAAATAATATCGCTCTTCGGAGACAATCGTTTAAATTAAAACGGCTGAATTTGAAATTATGAAAATAGCGTTTAATAGAACTTTGACTTCGTCAGTGTTTTGATTTCAAAATAGAAACTTTTTATGAAAGAAAGACCGTTTCGTACACTTCCACAGCAGTTTTATTTATGGCAACATGTTTCGCTAGTGTCCTAGCAGGCTTGGGCCTGATGATGCTAGGACACTAGCGAAACATGTTGCCATAAATAAAATTGCTGTGGAAGTGTACGAAATGGTCTTTATTTCATTGTAATGGCCTTCCACGAGGTAACGCCTTCCCATATTGAGTTTAGAAACTTTTTACATTATCTTCTATGTTATTGTTAATAAAGAAATGGATTGTTTTAAAAATATCGCTTTCCGGAGATAATTTTTTAAATTGAGACGTATGAATTTGAAACTAAGAAAATAGTACTGTTGTGACTTCTATCCTGATATTATAATAAATGAGAATTCTACGAATTTCACACAAAAGTGTGGAAAATACGAAGCACATTTTAGGTTTTTAAACACTCAGAGTAGTTTTCTTCTGTGAACGTTTTCAACCTATCTCTCTTAAATTTAATTTGATGAAATACTGGATGTAAGAAGAGACTTGGCAGTCTCAATCACGTCATAATAATATCGTGTTATTATCCTAAGATATAAATCGAGGTTTTAAGGGACATGTTTTGAGTCGACTGATGCTTTAAGGAAGGAAACGTCGAATTTGTTTAAACGACTGACAAAATTTTACTTGCTCTCGACAAGTGTAAACCGCAGCAATGTGTTAGTGCAAATAGGGAATACATTACAAAGGGACAAACATTAATTTTATGTTACATGTAAATGGAGGTGAGCTATTCTTTAGACCATCCCGTATTCAATTGACGTCACGTCTCCATCGATAACCTATTTCCGAGTATTTTGTTAATGAAATGTTCGGTCAGCAAGTTTGCTTTTCAGTTTACTCTTACATTCATCGCTACATCTTTTGACATTTAAAACGAAATTAAGATAGGGATATTACGCTTAATATGCGAGTACGGCTACACGAAAATTTTTTTTCTAAAGCAGTAAATCTTGAACACAGTGGGTATTGGAAAAGAAGGACAACTTACTGGTGAAACATAACAGGAGTAATGTAAAAAGTGGTTAGAAATTTGAAACTTGTTTAGATGAGTGGTTGGAGGAAACCTCGTTAACGGACATTCGTAATACATGTCTTAGTTTTAATAGGCTTAAATTTGTTTTTAAGTCAAGAAGATATCGATCTGCCGTCTCAAAATAGAAATGCTCAATTTTTGTATTAAAGAAATTTACTTGCAATTAAATGTTTCTTACTTTTCCTTGACAACTTGGGAGAAGATAAGTTAAAGTACCATTATCATATTTGTTTCAATAGACGTCTCACTTACACCAAAGCAAACTCAGCACAGTTTAATTGCTAGGCGTTTCTCGTTCGGAAGAGCTCTTGATGACTTTTCACCGGAGTGACGTCATGATTGTAGGCCTACTCGTATTTCCCCTCCCAATGCATTTAGGAAAAGTCGCCCTCTCTTAATATTTTAAATAATTTAAATAGTGTTTGTAAACATTTCAACTGTCTAGAATAAAATTTGAAGGAGCAGATCGATTTTTAATTCAGACGCTTATCAAAGGTTAATAAATAAAGATCGGATCTCAGAAAGGCGGATTATGCTTTAAGACTATATACCACATTTCAGCTAAAAGTTTTGTTTTCCTGTGATACATGGCCGTTTTTCCACAAAGGTGTAAATATGACCGAGTAATGAATTTGCGCGAATTTACCGTGTTTTGAATTGGTGTACGTCGGCTCAGATTACGCTGGAGTTTGATATAGAATTTTAATGTCTGTTATTTTAAAGGCGAAGAGTTGCTCTTTCGAATGACGTATACTATTTACCACTCGTAAACGCCGCCGTCAAGCAAGACGGAACTTAATTTAGTTTAAATATTTATCTATTATCGTATATATCTGGTCCTCTTAAGCACAAAAAATTCTGTCGTAAGATCATAACAACTCAATATATTTCTTACCATTATTTATAATATTAATTTTACTGTTTTCAAGTCATGAAAGCCAACTTTACGTAAAATTCTTATAAAAATTATAAGAACTGATTATCCCCGTGCAC
>KZ308219.1:2204685-2217847 GCA_000376725.2 Ladona fulva | reverse complement strand
GGACAATGCACGAATTGGGTGAAGCCTCCTTCTCCTACGATTCTGTTCACTAATAGCTGTGCTGTGCCTAAGGCTCCCTCTTGACCTGACCACTTAACCTCAGGAATGTTGAGATCACCCGCTATGATGGTAGGTTTGCTTAGTTCCCTGTCCTCGCAGGTCATTTCCCCGATCCTTTCTAATATTCCAAGTTGCCCCCCGGGGGGTCTGTAGGCTCCAACCACCTGAATTTTTCTCTTACTCGTTGGGTCCATAACTGCAATTCTAAGAAGCTCGTATGTGTCATCGGATTCCAAATGAACGCTATTTAAATTTTTTGAGACGCATACAAAGACTCCTCCACCTCGTCCTTCCCTGTCACGCCTGTAAACTTCAAAATTGCTAGGAAAGATTTCCTCAGAAGCGATGTCCTTACTAAGCCACGATTCTCGCTAAATTTTTTGATATTCAAAACGAAATTAAGATCGGAATATTACGTTTAACATCCGAGTACGAATACACGAAATTTTGTTTCTGAAGCAGTAAATCTTGATCATAGTGGGTATAGGAAAAGAAGGATAGCTTACTGGTGAAATATAACAGGATTAATGTAAAAGGTGGTTAGGAATTTGAAACTTAATTAGACGAGTGGTTGGAAGAAACCTTGTTTACGGACGTTCGTAATAAATGTCTTTATTTTAATAAGCTTGCATTGGTTTCTAAGTCAAGAAGATAGATCTGCCGTCTCAAAATAGAAAGGCTCGATTTTGCTATTGAAAAATTTTACTTGAAAGTAAATTCTGTTGATTTTTCATTAACAACTCAGGATAAGACGAGTAAAAGTACTACAGTCTTTTGTTTCAATAGGCTTCTCACTTGCACTAAGGTAAACTCAGCACGGTGCCGGGGGCGCTTGCTCGCTCAGAAGAGCTGGTGATGACTTTTCACCGGAGTGACGTCATGATTGTAGGCCCCCTCGTATCTTCCCTCCTAATGTATGGGGAGCCCTTCGATTGACCGACACTCACTTGACCGACGCTCGCTCGACCGACACCTCGATTGACCGACTCCTCGTTTGACCGACAACTCGTTTGACCGACTCCTCGTTTTACCGACAGCTCAACTGACCGACTCCTCGTTTGCCCGACAGCTCGATTGACCGACATCTACATGACGGAGACAGTAAATGCGCTACATTATTAATACGCCTGCGCATATACAGATGGTAATTAAAAAGGAAATTAAAGAAACCGTCAGCGGGTCTTCCGTGAAATTATTTATTAAATTATAATTATAATTAAAAACATAAATGTTATAATTAGTTATAAACATATTATTTGTCAATTGCCAAAATGATAACTATAAATAAAATATGATATGCGTAAAATAATTAATTTTCAATGGTATACAACATTCATTTTTATCACCTACACTTACACTCCGAGAGAAAAAATTTAACAAGTCTCCTATGAAATTCTTATAATTATTAATTAGCGAAAGTTTTTTTAGAAGGAAGCTCTTTAAAAGATTGTTAATATTTAGTACAACCTACAGTAGGTTAATCAATCACTCATGGTAATTATTTTTTTAATACCATCAATAATGGACGGTAGGAGTATGAAAAATCTTCTTTACCGGTATTATAAACAGAATTTGCTTGCAATCTGTGATAAATATTTAAAAATGAATCAGGAATAACTAATATTACTTAATGGTGTTCTTGTGAAAGTATGGCTGAGAATTAACTCAAGTTCGCCAATCGAAGGGATTCAACATCTATTGAGTTAGCTGCAGGATGTTCAAAGATTCATAACACAATTAATATTTTGCATTTACAGTATTACCCCGCAAGCCATCTAATTGGGTATGGCAGGCGGTGTAAAAACATCGAACCTATTAATAATATACCTGATCGGTATTCCTAACGCTATCAGAAAAAAAGAAACCTTTAATATCTATCCGTTCTCGCTATGATTTCGCGAAATCTCATAGTCGTCTGGTCTCAGAAATCGCGCTCACTGAGAACGAGAATCACGATATCGCGTATTTCGTCGTGATACAGCACTTAAAAATTTCTGGAAAAACTTTTGCCTATACTCGCTTCTTCTATCCTTTAGGGATTTAGGGACGCTGCTATAAAAACTGTAATCTCCATTAACGAAACCAGTCGCTCTTCTTTGTACGCGCTCTAGCTTCAAGATCAGACCCTTCTACTGTGGATTCCATAATGAGCAACAATACCCTAGTAAAGGACGAACGAGCGAGAAATAAGCCACCTCTTTGACACTGGATAGACAACCCCTGAGAACGCGGTTACATAGCCACAAAGTCCTATCAGCTGATCCCACAACATCTTGAATGTGCGTTTTAAAAGAAAGTTACTAATATTTACACTGACTTACGAATTATAACTTTGCGCCCCTGATGTTGTGGGGGTATTGCTTAGGTTATGGTTCTACACACCTAGATCGTGTTTGTCTAAAACATAGATCTGAGCTTTGATGTAAAACTTGAATATCGGAAAAGGAAGACATTTCGTAACGGCACATACAGAAAGCGGAGGAAATTTTCAAATGTCGTACTGAAATATCAGCGAAAATACAAAGCATTATTTCGTTCCTCAATTAATCAAATAGTCTCATAATGTGCCCAAAATCCTTATTAAGGGTAGCTCTATTACTGACCTGTTGTATGATTTTGACATTTAGACAGTGAAAAATAATTACATCTGTATTTATCTCACTCATTCTATCAATGAGATTTACAGAGACCACAGCACACATGGAGTTGACGAGTGTAGCAAGTATATAGCAATAGATCTACTGGATAGAATGAAAGAGGTGTTACGTATTCCACCCATGGCCAGATTTTTTAGAAGCACTTTCAGGTACATCCTCCAGGTTGTTGATAGCTCAATACTTATTGTGGGGAAATCCATGAATATTCACGTTGTGTTTCCTTGCAGTTATGGGAAAAGGTTAAGAAAATGTGTACGGCATCTATTTGATCCATAATTCTCCTCGAAAATTCTTAGCATGGGCTGAGAGAGCTGGTAATGTCCCCCCCATGGAGTGACCCACGGCACCACTCTCTGCCTCCAACTTACAATTAGCCGGTTTCTAAAGGGCTTCGAAAAACAGCTGCATTGGGTTTTTCCAAAGCCTTGGACTTTCTCTCTCCTATCGGCTACCTCTCTTAGCATTGTCTTAAAAGACTGCTGAAAATGTTCCACAGTGTTCGAGAGACATTGGAGGCGGTTCCTACACAACCTCACGAATTGGCAAATAAGACCTCCTTATACTTGTAAGTTATCCTAAAATTCGTTTCAAGGGCTTTCGAATTACTGAAAATCAATTTCCGTCTGAATTGTTCATTCATATTATTTTCATGAGCGATAGAATAGATTCCTTTCAAATCAACAATATATCTGCTATGAGAAATATTTAGGTCTTGGAAGAAACAAAGGGCAAATACCACGCCATGACAATAATGAAAGAGGTTATGAAAAAAGAACAGATTTCGTTGGTGGTGCTGTGCATATTAGTGGAATTCATATATACATAACCTTAAAAATCCTTGTATGTGGCGTTAATTTATTCAAAAGGTAAACATGATGCGGAAATGATTGGTAAGAGTCACGATTCTAACACTGAAAATTTGTCCCAGCAACAAGGTTTATGAGATTCTTAAGAGTAAATTTTTTGGACTTTCTTTTAGGTTCTGAAAACGCTCTTGTGGTGGTTGTAAATACAGTGCTATTGTATTATTAAATACTTTTTTCCAGCAGCTAATTGTCAGATTTAAACTATGTTGCTTTTCTTTTAACCAATCGTACGTTCAGCGTGCATTCTTCATCTCGTACTCAATCGTACTATGTTGACTCACTAACTCGCTTCCTTATATTCAGTTAGATTTTATATTTTTATCCGTTAATTTAAGCTATTTTCATGAAGACGCTTGTGTTTGAATATTACCATTTTCACGGCAGTTGTTCCATAAAAAGTCTCGCATGCTAAACTATAATTACTCCGGTGGTATATTTCTACCAAACATTAAACCTACATACACTTTCAACATTAAACGGACTTTCAGACAAGCAAATTCTTTTTCTAATTATAAGTTCTGTGTATATACCATCTGTTAATTATAATAATACGTAGATGGAGTGATGGTGTTGTTGCGTTTAGATCACTCGAATCACTACAGTCCGCCCGGTGTTCAGCGCCGACTCCGTAATATATATTCGTTTTCTGAAGTTAATAATAACATAGATGGGTTTAAACTTTCATATAAAATAAATTCAGTATTTTCTTAGAAACTTTCTCGCTTGAATTTTTTCTCTACGTGAATACAACGAAAATCGGTAGGCGGCCACATTTCTCAATGCATTTCCGCAAAAATTGGTGACATTCCCATCGATATCTCTCAAATATTTGCATCCAATATTTTTTATGGCAATTTATATTGCATCCACAGAAAGTATATGAAACGAAGCAAATTTGTTATAAAAAATATCCTTCAGCTTACGTTAAAGAACGTAAAACAACAGTTCAAAGGAAATCGTAGAAAAACCTCAATTTCCTTTAAAATGTAGCATTTCCATTATTTCTGAAATTATGATGGCTTGTAACAAAAATTAAATATCACTGTACTATCGGAAATTTCTGTCGCTTTATAATGAATGTTTATGAAAATAGTTCTGGTAACTTTCATTTTTCCATGAGTTGCAGCAATGAGCGCGATCCTTCCATAAGCAAGGCTTACCGGAGCTCACTTCATGAGAGTGAACCAAGTGTAGTTTAGACGCCCTCCTGTAGTTAGTAACGAGACATTTAAGACATTTTAATGGGTATATGCTTAAAATACATTTTAAAAGAGATTGGAACCTTTATATGAAACAATTTTTGGAGAGATTGCTTCAATCGTTTTCGAGAAAGGAAGTTATACACAAGCTCTAAATTTCTGCCCCTTGTACACGATAACGTATTTTCTGAGTAATTTATATCTCTGAAGGTTTGTCGTTTCTTCATCACATTATCCTTGAGCGGGAGGGGTTTAATGTTTGTACTTCTCTAGTTGAATATAATTAACGGCATTTAAATAAAATCGAACGGATTACATCCATCATCCTATGCTGTAAATTCCTTTTCTTCGTATTATGTATGAATTCTTTGCATTTTTAAAATTGAACTATTCGTTTACCACAATTTTAAAAAATACAATATTTCTTCATTATATGCCTTCATACTATATAAAAGTTTCACAAATCATATATCAACTGATATGTTTTACCAGAGCTATTGAATTTCCCGTCCTATCAACTATTTTGATATTCCTCCTATTTCATACATGAATTATTATTTATATGATATTTGATTTACAGGAAATGTTCTTAGGTGTTCATATATTCAGTGAATCTTTCGCTTGCTGCATATTGGTAATCTTTTACGTATAAAATGTCACCTTCCTTGGACAAACCTTGAACCATTCTCTCTGCAGGAGCTCCGAGGAACAATGCTATAACCCGTTTTTCTTACAAAATAACATTGAAGGAATGGTTGATACTTAAATAAAGGACGATTCTAAGACGATTTTTGGGGCTGTGGAAAGAACTGCCCACTGTATTCCATCTTTTTCTAGTACTTTCAAATTGCAAGCGCCACCAAACATCAATAACAATAGGAGAGAATGTTAAAGTTTATATTTCTACCGTCCATTTCTCAACGGTATTTAAGGTTTAAGACTTGATATCAATGCAATTACATGAGAATTTGACGAAATATGATGATGTATTAAATATTGACTATCTATAAAAGAATATTTTCTTTAAGTTAACTATTTAACAATACAGATCTAAAGGAGTTTCCAGAAGACTTTTTAAATGTTCATCTAAATAAATACATCTACATAAATACCCTGCAAGCCGCCTTTCGGCGTGTGGCAGGGGGGTTCATGTTTGTTCTAATTTTGCTATAATTAACGTTTACCTTATAATTAGTACTCAAACTGATTCACCGATTTAACGATAGTGTTATTCTTTTGATATTTGTAATATTTCACTATAAAATAAACAAGTCAGCGACACGTGCAGAGAAGCAAATTTCCATTCGCAATGTCCATATGAGCATTTGTTCCCTTGCGGGTTTTCAATGTGGGCTTCTATAAATGTGCAGACTTGTCGTTACCATTTTCATAACGAACCACAAGTTATTATTTAGATACGATGTAACGAAAAACAAAATAACAACGAAAGAAGAACAAAGAGAAAGGAACCTATATTCGAGGTATAAATTTGCTCCTACCTCTGAGCTCCGCGTCATGTTTTGCTGACTGACTTGTATATCGCGCCTAGGAATATTTCGGTTATTTCTATCAACTTTGAACAACAGCATTAATGCTTTCAGAACATCATTTAAGATATTTGAAGGAAATCAAATCAATAACAATCCAACATCCAGTATTGGAAACTCGATCTCTTGTGGGTGGGTTGAGCAGTTTCAAGAAAAAATAATTTATGTAATCTATCTTCAATAGCAAACGAAAACCGACGAAATTTAAACGGAATACTGCCGACAAAATTCCATAGATTATTAACAAATACTGTAATAGTACATCTCTTACACAAAGAATGATATAACTATAAGAATATTTGACCAATTATGCCATCCGTCAGATTGTCAGAAACTAATATAAAATTGTTTTATGCTAGGCTAAGTAGTGAGACGCGCTCAATTGTCGCAGTGCTAAATTGGCCTAGAACATTGTTAATAAACATGTCGTTTAATATAAATAACGTTCATATATAATCAAAAACTTAAGTTAGTACTCAACCATAGTTTGAAAGAAACACCATTAAGTAATATTAGTTATTCCTGATTTGTTTTTAAATATTTATCACAGATTGCAAGCAAATTCTGTTTATAATACCGGTAAAGAAGATTTTTCATACTCCTACCGTCCATTATTGATGGTATTAAAAAAATAATTACCATGAGTGATTGATTAACCTACTGTAGGTTGTACTAAATATTAACAATCTTTTAAAGAGCTTCCTTCTAAAAAAACTTTCGCTAATTAATAATTATAAGAATTTCATAGGAGACTTGTTAAATTTTTTCTCTCGGAGTGTAAGTGTAGGTGATAAAAATGAATGTTGTATACCATTGAAAATTAATTATTTTACGCATATCATAATTTATTTATAGTTATCATTTTGGCAATTGACAAATAATATGTTTATAACTAATTATAACATTTATGTTTTTAATTATAATTATAATTTAATAAATAATTTCACGGAAGACCCGCTGACGGTTTCTTTAATTTCCTTTTTAATTACCATCTGTATATGCGCAGGCGTATTAATAATGTAGCGCATTTACTGTCTCCGTCATGTAGATGTCGGTCAATCGAGCTGTCGGGCAAACGAGGAGTCGGTCAGTTGAGCTGTCGGTAAAACGAGGAGTCGGTCAAACGAGTTGTCGGTCAAACGAGGAGTCGGTCAATCGAGGTGTCGGTCGAGCGAGCGTCGGTCAAGCGAGGGTCGGTCAAGTGAGTGTCGGTCAATCGAAGTAGACCCAATGTATGTACTAGTGGTATGTACCACTTTTCTTCTGAAAGCTTGGTTTTCCTGATACACGTAGTCGTTGTTCCACAAAGGTGAAGAGATGACCGAGTCATGAATTTGCGCGAATTTACCGTTTTTTTGTTCGGTTTACGTCGACTCAGATCAAACCGGAGTTTGATATATACTTTTAATGTCTATTATTTTTAAGGGAAATAGTAGTTGCTCTTTCGAACGATGTATAATATTTACCATTACAATTGCAGATAATCAAAGGGGAACGCGTCAAAGTCCAGGTATATACTAGTTTCAATCCGGAAGTAATAGAATAGTTGCGACGTAACTTAGTATTTTTACGTTATTATCTAAGTCGCCAAAGTCATGAATTCATCCAGAGGCACGCAGTTTATTGTAATGCTAAATAGAATAGAAGTAATTTTGAGTTATATCGTCCTCTTCCGTACATAGTTTTTGTTGAACGGATTTACTCTGAAAGAGTATCTTATTTTTGTACTTATGTAACTGTTAGCCTAAGATTCATATATTCTGTTGGGTGTGAAAACTTATACCGCGTCTTACTGGAAATGCGATCGCGTCTCGTGAATAACAAAGAAATAAAAACAAATACGTTAGTACAGATTCGGAAGATTGATTGTCTACCCTTTCTAATATATAGTGCTTGGTTTCTGTCTTCAGACTTATTTCCAGTGTTTTTTTATTAATTTGCGGTTGAATAATTCAGTTGTGAATTGTTGACAAGTGGCTGAATAATTCCTTTTTGCATTTTCACTTTCAGAACGTTGCACTGCTGGGCCTAAGCTGCGGAACAATTTTTAAAATGCAGGCAACCCATTCACAATTAATTATCATTGTAAGCGGGTTGCCTGGATTCTAATTTTTTTCCGAATTTGAGCCCAGCAGTGCACTTTTTTTAAGTGGTAAAGCGAAATGACTTGCAATGGCAATTTTTGCAGCCGAAAAAAGTAAGCTGAGAGAAATGATAGAAATAAACGATTTGACCGCCCGCCAAGCGGGTTCGAGGGCTGGAGCGCGGGTCTTAGGCACCCGCAACACTAAAGTACGGGTTCGAATCCTTTTTTCCGAAGTTATGATGAAGAAAAAACTCCCGGTGGGGTTGGCGGCCCTCTAATCCCGGAAGCGCGCGCGACCGGATTCGAACCCGAGACAGTTAGCGTCGCACCTAGGTGCTTTGACCCACTACGCCAGCCTGTCGAACGGTGAAAGTGGAGCAGATTCAGTATTCGTTCTGAGGAGGAAGAACGGAAAGTGTGGAGTTCGAAACATTACCCGTTTAATATTTTCTTTAGTTCCTCATACGATATGGGCGTAAAATCCAATGAATCTGTGCAGCATGAGCTAGCCTTTAACAATCGCGTTGTTCGTCAAGAAAACGAGTTGTTTATAACCACAATACTTTACCGAATCTTCATTCAATTCAGCAAAACCTACGAAATTTCAAATCGAAAGCAATATTCTTATTTCAACAAAGAATCATTATTCAATTTTACGCTCGTCTTAGTTTCGTAAAACTAATTATAGAAATTTAATTTTACAAAAGAAATATAGCCCACAAACAATAAAAATTATCGTAACATGAATGTATTAAGTATTTAAATTGCTGCTTTCTTAATTTTATCATCAGCTTGTACAGAAACTCTTTGAATATCGTAAGAAGCAGTTTATAAGGGAACTCTTAGTTTCTTCTTCGGCTACATTACGATGTTTGATTGCTTACATGGAGTGGTTATGGTCCATATGTTGCTCTGAAATATTTGTCTTTCGTATTGTTACTAATGATTTGAATTCATTTCATTTTCTCTATGCCTTACTCTATAAATGTTTTTTTCCTCCCGAGACTGCCTTTCATTGTTTTCATTCAGAAAATGTTTGAGCGTACGAGTTAATTCTTCTAGGTATTTCTGCAATTCTTATTTTGGAAGGAACTTTTCAACCCTTTCTGCTCATCACTCTTTGAATTTCAGTTATTCTCTGGCGTTTCAGAATTATTGCCTAGGAAAGATTAAAGCAAATATTCCTTTTGTGCGATGGTTTTTCTGAATATATTTGTGAGAAATTGATCCGTTTTATTATTCAATTCATTCAGTTTCTATTGGGACATTATTAGTTCGACAGTTCAATTTTTTTTAACTTATGATTTTGAATCTTGTTCTTTGTACTTCTCAAATAATAATTAACTGTCTCACATTTTCAATAGTTCCCTGAATGAGGATGATAAGCGTCTCACTCTGTCTCTGTCTTTCGTACAGTCTAGAATAAACATCATCTTATTCTGGTTCTCATGAGTCAATGATTCAATTTTTCAGCATTAAAACATTCGAAGAAATGCTTTTGAACCCTAATTAGTTTTAATTCCAGATTTTTTTAGTCATTTACTTAAAAATTGTAGAAAATAAAGAAAGAACCATTTGTATTAGTTGATGATTAGCCATTAAGATCTAGGGTATTTTGTGGCCTCAAAGTTTTTTTTAAGTTCATTGCATTTCATGTTTCCGTTTTTAAAGGTTGCTGTAAGAGTCATTGGTCTCTCTTATTTAGCAAAGGTCTAACTTAATGTAACTAGAAAAATAAGTTCTTTCTCCATTATTTTATAATATTGCGGTTATCTTTCCAGAACACCTTGATACCTTCTGGAAAATTCCAGAAGGTTCTAGAACTTTCAACCCTTTAAGCCCTCAGTATATTTTTCTACCCCACTTATCGAAGTTCCCAGAGTCATTCAGTTAGTTAAAAAAAGGTATAATACATAATATGAAAATAAATTTCCAATTTATTTTTCAGATATTTTTATCCTCTGTAATTATACTCAGTGAGATTTGCTAATTAATAGCTGTATTCAGAATAATTCCGAGTTCAAATTATTCTGAATGCGGCCATTAAAGTATTACTGCTCACTGAGAGTACAAGAGCAGAAGACAAACGATCCAGGTGACAGCTGCAGCAGGAAAAACAAACTTGTGAGCTCGAAGATGGGCTCTGCTCTTCCTGCTTCTACCATACCAGAAAATTTGAAGAGTTGGGCTTCGAATAAGTTTTAAATAACACTCAAAAATGTGCTGTCTGGTATATTTCTTTATTCACCACTGTAATAAATGTACATTTTTATAGTTAAAGTACATGAAAAAGTTGGCTTGAAGTCTTCATTTTTCACGCTGCTTGAAAAGATTGGCTACGGGGCAATGAAAAAAATACCGTGAGAAATCAAGTTACTTACAGAAATATGAAAATGGATTGAAATTATCATTATTTTCTGCTACATTAGAATAAATCATTCTTATATTTGGAATCTTCGAGATTATTGTAAGATAAAAACAAAAATCTGACTAGGATAGAATTTGCAGGAATCTCTCTCGGGTTTCCGTTCGGATCAGGGCGATCGTAGCGATCGATGTTTCTTTCTTAGCAGTCATCATTCCTGAGATGGCTGCTGAGAAAGGAAACGCGAGAGAGAATCCTGCTTGCAGTTCGCCAGGAAAACACTAGATGACAATTTCTTTCGCAAGATTGAGTCACTCTCAAGTAAATATGACGTTCGAATAAACTTCTACATTTAGGGAATCGTAGAAGATAAAAATTGTCACATTACTTTCGAAATTGAGGAACTCTGCCAGCGGCAAATTATAATTAGAATTAAATTAAATATTTTACAGGAATGCCTTTTCATAGGGAAAGAAACGATGCAGTACTTGATATTCTACCCTCTCAAGGAACTCGGCAAAAACTTGCGTATTGAATATGAAAGGTCACATGCAAAGGTAGAGAACAAGACTTTCTGCTCTAGAATTGTGATCTTGCTTGAAAATTCAATCAGATGTTTTAGGTATTGATACTAAACATTTTAATACTTAATTAATTTTGAAACAATCGAATAACCTGCTCATCCCATTTTCGGGGAGAGCCTTTGAACACCAAAATATTAAAACCTTCAGTAAAAAATTGCAAGGTATGTCATGAGAAATCGCAAATTTAATTATAATATTCCTTACAAATTTGACATTCTAAACTGCGTTTCTTTTGATTTTCCTTCATTGTTTAATATTCTTCCCGAGAAATGGCTTAGTGCCTTAGTCTTAAAAGAAATTTTATCTATTGAAATTGGAATACAGTAAAACCCCGCTTGACGCTGTTTCAGCATTGCTCTGTTTTAATGGGATTCGCGAAACTGAACTCTGTATTGGGATTCCCAGAAATTGCGCATGATTTTGTTAATTCAAATTAATTAGCATTTCTGAAGACAGAAAGACAGAATTATAGATACAGATTTATACAAAGTGAATTAAATTATTATATAAGTTCAAAGGCAAGACGAAGTATATTGATGCGATGTCTTGATATAAACAGCTGACCGAAACAGCAAAAGGGAAACTACGTTAGATGACTTCTTCACAGGAAAACAAAATATGTGAAATGAGGATGAACCTTCCTCACATAAAATCAGGTATCAGAAATATGTAATTAAAAATATAATAAAATTAAACCAAAAACTGATTAATTTTCTTAATCTATGTTTTGTTTAACTTCCCCGTTACTTAAGTAGTACTTAGCTGTTCCGCTGTTTCGTTTAACGCTCGAACGTATTGGACCCCCGCATTATGAGGGGTCTTACTGTATCTGAAGTTTGATTGCACTGAGAAATATTTATATCATTACCGACGCGTTAAACATTTACCTCAACGAAATTATCTACACAAAAAATTCGCTCGAGGAAATGAATATTTATTGATAAAAAATGTGGNCTTTCCGGAGATAATTTTTTAAATTGAGACGTATGAATTTGAAACTAAGAAAATAGTACTGTTGTGACTTCTATCCTGATATTATAATAAATGAGAATTCTACGAATTTCACACAAAAGTGTGGAAAATACGAAGCACATTTTAGGTTTTTAAACACTCAGAGTAGTTTTCTTCTGTGAACGTTTTCAACCTATCTCTCTTAAATTTAATTTGATGAAATACTGGATGTAAGAAGAGACTTGGCAGTCTCAATCACGTCATAATAATATCGTGTTATTATCCTAAGATATAAATCGAGGTTTTAAGGGACATGTTTTGAGTCGACTGATGCTTTAAGGAAGGAAACGTCGAATTTGTTTAAACGACTGACAAAATTTTACTTGCTCTCGACAAGTGTAAACCGCAGCAATGTGTTAGTGCAAATAGGGAATACATTACAAAGGGACAAACATTAATTTTATAATATATTTAAATGGAGGTGAAAATTAAATAGACTCACCCCGTATTTAATTGACGTCACATTTCCATCGATAGCCTATTTCCAATTATTTTCTCAATGAAATGTTCGGTCAGCACGTTTGCTTTTAAATTTACTCTTACTTATTTGTTTATTTGTTTATTTGCACCATAGGACTACAAATAGGCTCCAGGCCAGGTGGTAGTCATCTTTTCAGGGGGAGAAGGAAATACAATACCCTGCCTGGTATTCACCCAAGTCGGGAGGGAAACCCCCCAAAACCTCCCGAAGGCAGTACGTCATAAATATAAAAGAAAATACAAGTAAACGATACCTACAATTAATACAATATAATAAAAACTTATAAAACAAAAAAGAAAAAAAAAA
>KZ308219.1:2190408-2203481 GCA_000376725.2 Ladona fulva | reverse complement strand
ATACGAAATACGTATTAATGGAAAAGAAATATGTCGTACACTTTCACAGATTTTATTGATGCGACATGTTTCGCTAGCATCATCAAGCACAGTTGTTCTGAGATTATTCAACTCTGCCTGATTCGCTAGCGAAAAAAGTGGCACCAATAAAATCTGTGGAAGTGTACGAGATACAGTCGAACCTTGATAAAAAATGTGGACAATTTTTTCAACTAATGAAAGAAAAATTAGGAACAGCGCAATGGAACTTTAAATATTAATAATTCAGATCAAAATGATCATCCAAGCGTATGCGAAACTTTCCAAAGGTCACAACCATATTACGTATCATACCGCGAACTTCAGGCAAAACACAAGATCTTCTGTAATAATTGAAACTGTTCGTTAACTTCTCGGAAAAGAAATTTTCCAAAATATGCCCCAAAGATAAAGAATTTTCCTGCGAGGGAGAACGACTACCGTCGGATTTATCATCATGAATACTCGAGTTTAGATTTTAATGAAAACTAGCAATCCCAATATACCATATTCTTAGTTTCATTCTGTGTTCAACTATATAGATCAAAATTCGTTTTTATCTTGGCATTTTATCACAGGTAGAACGAAAAAAGTAAGTTTTTTTTCGCTGAACGAAGTCAGAGCAGGAAAACTAAAAACCTGTTCTTATTTAGCTACACGATCTTGTATCCGCAGCTGAGAATAGTGATAACAGTCTATAATTTATCTACAGATACTGTGGGAAGAAAGTGGAGAACAACTTACACCGTGCATTACAGTCTGATGTCACGTTTCCATATTAAAAGCCGGTGTAGTGAGGGATGGAAGGACGAAGCAGCAGCGACGAGATTTTCGGAGGCAACCAGCGTTGGGCGAAAGTAACACCTGCTTGGCAAGACTTGCCTGCAACAAAGGAGACAATTTTCGATAAATCTTTATCAGCGGAATATTTAGATCATACAGCCACGATATTAACATCTACAGTGACTTCTAATCTTTAAAAACTAGATGATAGACTAATAATTAGCCGACGTTAATCAGGAAATTTCCAAATTAAAGTCTCATGCAACGAATAAGTATTTGTTGTCCTTACCTGAAAGCTATGCACGGTTTCGGGGTTAATCAGGAAGTACGCCATTGTTCGTCAGCACCGTCCCGAGTCGCGGTCCAACCACCAAGGTTACTCATCTCAGGTCAGCAGTTTGTTGGGCTAAAGGACTCTAATGAGTCGCCGTCGTATAAAGCGAGAGGGGGAACTATGGGTAAAGAAGAATGTCGAAATCTACCGCTACTATAATGATGACATATTGAAATAAATGCTGTGGTGTTGAATAAACGGGTCAAGCAGACTTCATGACAAATCTTATAAAAAAGTAGAAAGTTTTTATGTATGTTCGCTTAGACTCTAGGACATGAAGATGTACTATTTTAGATTGTTTATATTTTCCCTGCGCAGTTAATAAGCTACTTTTTGCTCACCTAATTCCGAATACAGACTATTTAAAGCATTTCCATAAGAAATACAGGTAAAGTTCCATTTCATCGTTTGCCGGGTTTTTTTATCCTTTTGAAAAATTAACTTGGAAAGTCGTTTGAAATCAAGAAAAACAACAAACAAGTAGGAAACTGAGTATGACTATTATTGTGGTCAAGGAATATTGCTTTCAATTCGAAACTGCGAGAATTTTGATCAAATAAACGATAAATAGTTAAGCATAATATTTATTAATCTTTATTTCCCCGACGATAGCCAACGGGAACTTTAGCTAATACTGAATGAAAGTTAAACATAAAGAGATGCCACTATCTATCTCCACACAAAGTGGCAATTACAGTCCATACAGGAGACCAAGAGACGAATATACATTTTTTGTCAACGCCTCAGAACACAACAAACCTAAATTTAATCGGGAACACTTTTAAGACCAACTTTAGGAAGCCACTGAATCAATGCCACGAAATAAAATGCTAACCAATACAAAGAGCTCAAAGAGTAAGTTGGTTATGAAATAAAGCTAATAATAAAAAAAAAACATTTTAATGAAGCAGAATTAATATATAATGGAAATTGTTTAACAAATGTTGCGCTTAAAATCAACAATAACCTTAACCTAACAATAAATACACATTTGAAATAATTAGGTGGCAGAAATCAACGATTAATTTTATACTAGCAATAAGCGCACACAAGTCAAAAACGAGACATTTAAACATTAAATTCAGCTAATGATGGAAAAGAACACTGCTTACTGCCACGGAAGATTACGCTAAATATTCTAATAAAAGAAATAATGGCAAAAGGAAAGGAACACAAAGTAAACGTAGAGTTAGTGTGGGAAGACGACAAAACCCTGTCGGATTTTGTTTATTGCTACACGAATGAAGATAAACTGAGAACTTCACAGAAATTAATTAAACCAGATTTAAACATTCTTTTATCCTGTGGTTGACCATTTAATTAAAAATGATATTAAACCTTGAAAAAACAAAAAATACATGATTCTTACAAATAACTCATATCAGAACAGATGGGGACAGGTAGTAGGATATGGTAACACAGCAGAATAAAAGAAAAAGTAAGAACTAATTTAGGAAACATGGAATAACGAAAAATATTGAAATAATACCAAAAATAATTAAAAATAAAGTGGAGAATATATATACACAATTTCCATAGAAATTTAAAATTATACCAGTGGAAAAGTCAACTTTTCAACCAGAATGAAGAGAATATAAAGAAAATAGCATAATTAATACAATCACCACTGTAAAAATAATCACAAACTTTAATATATTCTTTTCGTTGTTGAAATAATTATATGGCAGCGTTTCCCTAACTGATTCGTTGATAGTACATACATATATTAAGCGTTCCTTGAAAATTAATTCATGCTTCATGGGCAGAACGGAGTTCTAATAGGTTTGGAACCAATAAGGAAGACTTCTTTCTGAAGAAGAATATCAGAAAAAGATTCGAAAAAAAATTAACTGTAAGAACTAAACGCAAAATAACTTATAATAGAGCAAAGAATGAACTTTTCTCAGTTGCTAAGAGTTCATAGTTTGATCACAAAAGTCACGTCAAAATAAATGTAAGACAGTGTTAATCATTACAAAAAATAATATAACTGAGAATCCATTATTTGCATTTGTGCTATGCGAGAAAATACGAAATACGTATTAATGGAAAAGAAATATGTCGTACACTTTCACAGATTTTATTGATGCGACATGTTTCGCTAGCATCATCAAGCACAGTTGTTCTGAGATTATTCAACTCTGCCTGATTCGCTAGCGAAAAAAGTGGCACCAATAAAATCTGTGGAAGTGTACGAGATATTTCTTTTCCATTATTATGGCCTTCCACGAAGTAACGCCTTTGCATATTGAGAAATACGTATTAGTTGTGGGAAAAAAATGCAGTCGTAAACTACCGAGTAATTTTAGATGGAATGGAGACATATTCACTCATAAACTAACTATCGCTAGAAATCATTAAGCTTGGACTGATGCTCCGCTGAATTCACTAGCAGTAGCAAAGAATGTGATACTGTTGTACAGGTCAATGGCACGCTCCAGCGAATATTGTGACGTTGGGCCATGGCGTTGATGAACTGAAAATTGTTTATGTCTATGTGAGTACCCTGCAAACCGCATTTCGGCGTTTGGCAGGGGGTGCATGCACCATAACTCTATTTCTTTAATCGATTATTTTCGCGTATCGTTCGCGGAAAAATTAGTTCTTGAATCGATTGGTTCTAGCATCTATTTCTCTGATCTTTCTCGCAGTATCGGAACGGCTTATGTAGCATGGTGAACGCATTATATCTGCTACATCATCTCTGAACGTGCTTTCTCTAAATTTATCCAGTAAATTGATCCTTGTTGAAATCTTCTAACATAAAGTTAAAGTGAGGATTGTATTCAGTTGTCTTTCTTTTATCAATAACCAATTCTTCAGAAAATTCACACAAAGTTTTCATAAAAATATGCAGGTGAGCAGTTTAGAATAAAATTGGAAAGTTAACTATCTTCTATGAAAATCTTGAGTAAGAAAATTTTTTACCAGGATCACAACTTGCTATAGGATTTATTCATTGACATCATTTTCTCTCTGTAAACGTATGTACATTTGATGGCAAAAGGAATGGCAATCCTTAATAAAATTTCCCATAAACTATGAAATAAAATACTTTTAATTCCATGATTGTGATTCTACTATCATCAGAAGAGCATGGGATATTATTGTGGAAGCCATCAAGGTCCCCAAAGAGTTCCGTAAAGTTGGTGTTGGTGCGTAAGTTTTCTTTAAACGGGAACAAAATTCTCGTTATCTAAAAGCGATATTTCGGAGCGTTGCATTTGCCTTACTCTTGCTTGAGAGTAATATATTGAGATAAAGCAGACACTCCTTCAACAGACCTTCAGTTTCTCGAGGAATACCGCAGTTCACCTCATCTTCTATACGGGACAACATGCGCAATTTAATGCACAGTATGAGCAGGTAGGTCTGTTCTAACCCGCGATTCTGGGCCATGACTTCATCAGTCATGGTATGAGGGCCCTCCCTCGCTCTTAAACCCTTATCCGTCCTCTATAAGTAAGGTATTTAGCTCATCCGATTTCAACGTCTGCTTGTGCATTCGACCGGATATATTATTCTTGCGGGTCGGATATTTAACATATCTTTTCAGACGACGAATATACAACCAGTGGATACGGATCTGGTGCGGACTTGGAAATCTGTTCTCTAGAGTGAGATAGAATTCGCTTAGTCAGCTCATTGTGCTAGAATGTTTTATATAAACAAGTCCTCGAAAGGGCATGGATAACACTCATCGTTATCGTTAAGAGATGTTGAAAATAATTTTAAAAGTCCCACATTTTAAAATTTATTTACTGTGACTTTCAATACATCTACAAAAGCAGAGTTTCAAACTTTCATTAATTTAGTTAAATTTGGTATCTGCATTCAAATGGCATTCTAATGTAATTCCAAACGGGAAAAATATGGGTTATCTTCAAATTTGCTAGTTCTTTTCAGAAATAATCCTTCCAACTCGCTTATGGGTTTCCTTTCTTTTGTATTCAAGAGGTTTGTGTCCATACTAGGGGTACAACAGTAAAGGTTAACCTAATTTTCATTGGCCCAACAGCTGTTCTCATGGGAGCATTTGTTTCCATCACTCAAACCTTCAGATGCAATACGAGGGAAAAGGATGAGTACTGTTTATTTCCTCCTATGGCATCTATTGCCAAATAAGGAAGAAATCTCCTAAAATAAATTATTCTTGAAATAAAAGTTCTCTTATATATTGGTCACGATTTTGCTCCTTATGTTCCTAAACAATTTTTCTTGAAAGTTAGTGCTGTGCATGAAGACTTTAGGAAAGTGTGCATACTCTTCCTTTCTGCCTTTTATGTCAAAATTTAGGTCCTTGGTGGGTAATCTGGAATTTAATTAAAATGCATGTGCACATCAGTCATGTGGGAATATGTAACTAACATAATTTTTTGGAGAATTTTTATAATAGCCATGAGTAAAACAGAATGAGGAAAGGTTCTCTCATAGATTACGCAAACAGTGCAAGTCAATTACCTCAGTATATACCTTGAAACATAAAGAGATGCAATGAGTAGAGTTTTGGGGAATAGGATAGGGTCTGGTAAAAGAATTTGTGTAATTAAAGTTCCAATCAAAATATCTTTTGAGTGAAATAATGGTAACTTTCAGTTCATTAATGACAATGTAAATAGAAAATGACGAAAAATATCAACATATTCACATTTTGAAAAAAATATCAAAAAGGCTCAACCATCTACTGTTCACAAAAGGGAAGGTTTCCTTGATTAAGCAATACAAGACAAATGAACAGTAACTTTGGCTGCATACCATAAAATGAGTTAAGTTTATATTCTTCTAATTGAATATTTCATATGGAAAGCATAACAAGTTATACACCAATTCATTCTAAGTTAAAGATCAGACAAGTTATGCTCTTAGAGATCTATGAGAATTCAGCATACCCTCCTTGAATTATAGTATATAATAGTTCATCCATTCCTTACATTTCCCAAACTTAGAGTGATGTTTGGAGAAAGAAGTTCATACTAACATAGTACTAACTCTAATTTGTTGAAAAGATTCCTACAGTTTTGATCTGCATGAGATAGTACAGTGCTGGCCAAAATTAATGCAACACCTTGTGGCATGACGGAGCGGGAGATTTTGAAACTAACTGTGCCGAGGAGTTTACAGTGCACTCTGAATTTTCTAAATCTCCTGCTCCATCATGCCGTGAGGAGTTATGTGGCCAGCACTGAACAATTGAGGTTCAGGATTTCATTAAATATTATTTATGCCTCAATCCTCTCTGCCTGCTTTTCCCCAATTTTAAGTGCAGAAAAATAACATTCTAAAGATCATTTTTAACATAGCTTCAAACAATATGCAAAAACTAATTGTAGTAATTAGGGAAACACTCTTGCCATAATTTTATTCCTTGAGATATTTTTTACATTGTATTTCTCAAGTTCTTCTAATGCATAGCATAAGAAATTCCTCCAAAAATCTATATTTCATTTACTAGACCACATATTTGGAGTAGAACAGAATACAAAATTGAGAGTAAACTATTAAATGTATATATGTGCAATATAATACATGCAATAATTTAACTCTTACTGATAATAGACTGTAAGTATCCATGAGTAAGATGATCTTTCAATATAAAATTTCCATATAAGAAAACATGAAGACAATTTACAAACAAGAGAACATAGATATCAATTTATTTTTGAAAATTTCACTAAATGCACCATGAAAAATAACTAAAAAGTCTTTCAATATGAAAAAATGTCCTTAAAAAGTAGTTAAAAATAAAACAGCTTTCAATTCTTCCTGGCATGACTGTGGTAGGTCTCCATAATGTAAATAATGAGAAGATGTAACTCTTCATTTTTTATGATAAACTAGCTCAATTTCGCTTCTATCAATGGAGTATCATTACAAGAATTACAAAAATTAAATTTAATGCATGACTATTATGACTTTTATCAACCGGCATATTGTGAGAAAGACATATTATGCTAAGAGTAGGTAGAGGAGGGTTGGCATCATTGCACATGTTAAATAGAGGACAAGATGCTGCTAAAAAAGAAAAGAGGTCACTAAAAGAAGGAAAAAGTCACTAGATTTAGTGACAAAATTGCTAAATTGGCAACTATGCAAGGGAGGCAATTGAAGCCAATCATATGAAAGATGCCATAATTTATAAAATACAGGACATTAACAAAAACAAAGAAAGTTTGAAGCAGAAATTTTTTGAGCCACCTATACTCAAGAATGTACTAAAAATAATATTAATATTTCCACTGATAAAACATTATTGATGCAATTTTGAAACACAAGTATACAGCAATGTACATATTAGTAGTCATTGACTTATGACCTATACAACTTAGGACCAGAGTTCCTCTGTCTATTCAGGCAATCAATCAATGTTTTCACAGGAAAAACACAGATGTCATTCTATTATGAGCATCAGAGGAGCCATTTGATAAGTTTATTTTTCAGAAGTTGCATTTATAGCCTTTCCATGGTTGGTAGTATTTCTATCAAAATCTACTAATGATCATTAATATTTAACTCATCCACATAAACTTACAACCATTTGGTTGGAACTGAATGTGGTTATAAGTCAACGACTACCAGTAAAACCACACATCAAAAATATCTACAGCTTTGCATTCCAATGAAAACATACACATAAAGCTATGCCACAAAAATTGGGTGATAATAATGCAAAACTATGGAACAACAACATTTTTATTTGCAAACCAAAAAACACTTTGAAGTAAACAATCATAGACAGATATATAAATGGCTGGTA
This sequence comes from Ladona fulva, assembly GCA_000376725.2. Classification (NCBI taxonomy): domain Eukaryota; kingdom Metazoa; phylum Arthropoda; class Insecta; order Odonata; family Libellulidae; genus Ladona; species Ladona fulva. Next base: position 2,195,592 of record KZ308219.1, on the reverse strand, counting down.
TATCAAATAAGAGTCAAGGAGAAGTTTTATACAGCTAAAAGTTTTTCTTGTAATCATCCCCACATTTGGATTCACTACTCTCACCATTCAAAGCATACCAGACAACACTCTAAAATTTATGCAATACCACATCATGTTGTACCAACCATAATATTCTTTTCAGATTCAGAGATTAAGGTCAAATAGAAAAGATTGATGAGTACAAAAAGCATTGCTGGCTGAATGGGAAGAGAGTTACATATCACATGTTTCATATTTTCAATAACAAAGAGCTTGTCATAACAAGGACTTAAAATAATTCCAGACTCTGAAACAACTCATACATATTACGCATTGTAAATGTTCTAACCAGCACCTTTCCTAAAACTTTCTTTTAAGATGGTAGACTAAAAGCTATGGCATTGGAAAGCAGTGCATAAATTCTTGCGAATTCAAAGAGAGATGGAATTTCAAGTCTTATTTAATAAAAATTGTAAACTGATGTGCCCAATGGTAATCTATTAGAAATAATAGAGAAAGGGTTTCATAATACTTCAAATGATAAATCCACATGAACAATAAAAATGTTTACAAATAAGAACATCACCATTTAGCCAGCTGAATCATAACCAGTTTAAAAGATTATACATCAACAACAATAAACCATACACAGAAAAGAAGAACATCATCAACACCCACAAGAGAAGAACAGAAGATGTAAAAATTATTACAAATCAAGAGAAAATGCATTTCCATTATTTCTTGCAATAATTAAATATCACATGAATGTCGATGTAGGGATACATTCAGAAGTTATAACTTGAAGGTTTCCTAGAGCTTCCATAAAATTTCCTCAAAATTTTGCTTTTTATGGATGAATGATTTCACCACCATTCAAAATAAGCTTCTATAGTATCTTCATGATTGTTAACTTGGCAACACATTAACATGTTCACTGCCTTCTTTCTTTCTTTTTCCACTTCAGTTGGTGAGACTTAAATCAACACTGATAAAAATTTTTGCAATGCTTCCAAGGAATTTAAAAAAATTTTATACTGAATTTGCCTTAAACAGCTGATAGCCAAACATGGCAAAAATTAAGACAGTTTAAGCTGGTACCTGGTATAGTAACTGTAATAAATGATTAGTGTACATCTACGTGTGTCGTATATTGACACTATTCATATTTAACTAAAACCAAGATATAAATCCACAAGGGCATGAACAAAATACATTGGTGCAATTGAGCCCTTATTCTTACAGTGAACAATTTTTGCAATGCATATTTTACCGTTCACCATAGATTCAGTCAAAGTTAAGTTTCCATATGATGAGGATATCTTGTAATCCAGAACACCATTATTAAGCACTCAGAAACTACATAAAATTTTCTCAGCCTGTGGTGGGATTTTTGCTCAAAGATCCAACATCTGGATTAGATCCATTGTTTGTAATAATGGTCGCATCTTCAAGATCAAATTCTTTCTCCCAGTCACCGTCTGTGCTCTCTGTAACATGGAAGCATCATAAATGAGTTTTCATGCAAATATCCTATTCAGCAGGTAAAGAATTTATGGCAGGGTTGAGCAATGGGCTACAATCAAAAGAGATCCTAAAAACTTGGAAGACCAAAATTACAGGCTGGGTGCAAGGTAACCAGACTGAGATTTTGGTTTCTCTGATTCTATAAGCAGATATAAAGGTGTTTATAGTAAGTATATTGCATATTCATTCCAATCCTTGGGAATAGTTACACTATTATTGTATGAAGATCTATATAAGAAGTACTAGGGTAGTACCAGAAGAACTCAACCTGATATATTTTTAGATGGTGGTCGATGTTTGAAAAAAATTACTTTGGTCAAAAGTACCAACCTTAAAAAAACCTAAGTTTTAAGTTTCAAGGCACTGCGCTGTTTAGTATTTGTTTGGCAGCCATCAATAGAAAACGCTCTTAATGAATTTGTAAACATGGAAAAAAATTGGACATTATGTGATACAATACTTTCATTTGAAAGTTCTCAGTTCAACCAAAATTAAAGCAGTCCTAGGATCCACTGTGAGGAAGTCTGCTCCTTCGTTCGCAACAATAAAATATTGGGTGCCAGAGTTGGATGACTGTAGACTGAAAATACATCAGCTAGCAGACATAGTAGGCATTTCAAAAAGTACATAGCATATTGACTGAAAATTTGGACATGAGAAAGTTGTGCGCAATATGGGTTCCGCATTTGCTCACAATGGAACAAAAACAGCACCGTGAGGATGTTTCAGTGTTTGGTGATGTGTCACAGCAATAAAGCCAAATTGGAATGATGGAATTTCATGGATGAAACATGGGTCCATCACTTCACACCTGAGATGAAGAACCAGTCAAAACAATGCACTGCAAGGGGAGAAACAGTTCCAAAGAAGGCGAAGACTGTTCCATCTGCTGGCAAGGTTGTGGCATCAGTTTTTTGGGATGCTCATGGGATAATTTTCATTGATTATCTTCAAAAAGAAAAAAAAACAATCAATGGCGAGTATTATGCAAACTTATTACAGAGTCTGAGTTATGAAATCAAGAAGAAACCGCCACATTTGGTGAAAAAGAAATTGTTGTTTCATCAAGACAATGCACCAGTTCACACATCTGTTACTGCAATGACCAAAATTAATGAGCTGAAGTTTGAATTGCTTTCTCATGCACCCTATGGCTCAGAAAAAAAGATATGCCATCAATGAAGAGGTGGAGTCTGCGGTTAATGCCTATTTTCAGGAGCTAAACAGTTATCTCTATAAACACGGTATCAAAGCTATCAAAGGAGACAATGTTGAGAAAAAAGTAATTTTTTCCCAAATTTATTGATTTTTCTTTGTTAGGTTGGGTACTTCTGGGACTACCCTAATTTATATCGTTTTCAATAATGATTTGAGAAAATATTTTATAAAATCTTCCTAACCTGGTATTATATGATTTTTTAGAGTTAATATCTCACACACTTGATGGTGTTTATAGCTATTATAATATTAAATAATTATTCATGAAGCACAGAAAGAAAAAAATTGATTATGACCTGGAAGGGAGCAAATAAACAGACATTACATGTCACTGATGCTGCAGAAATGGAAAAACATACTAGTAATATAAAGCTGCAGTATTTACCCGAATATAACATGCCTCAAATACAAAATTATCCTATTTTCTTAGCCTTTAAGAATAGGAAAAAAAGTTTATTTTCTACCAATTTGCATAAAAATTCAAGAGATAGAGAAACAACATGATAAATATAAAATGCAAAATAGATATTTAGTTACAATTTTCTGGTACCTATCTAGATTATGCACAAAAATGCTTTGAAATAAAGCATAAAATTTGAATGTTGTGCATTTCTATACTCTGTCCAACATTGTGGAGACACAATGTAAATCTTACGGCCTTATACATTTCTTATGGGAGAATGACATGTGTTGTTGTAATTTTTGCATAGAATAAAAATGTTGGAAAAAATTAATTTTAATTACTTTTATCATACCGCAAAAGTAATTTGCACAGCATGGTGCAATTTAATCAAGTTTACATACTATCATAATCAAAGGAAATATAGGAAAGTGATACTTTCGAGAGAATAGGGAATTAGCTGCGGTCTTCTTTGAACCAAAATATTTAAGTCTACCTTTCAAGAAACACGATCTCTCTTGGTATCATAATTTGCCTTATTTTATTCACTTCCCACCAACGCTATTACTTTTCCTGTTATTAATTTCACTGATCACAAAACTACTCCCAAACAGTCCTGCACAGAAAACCACTGACAACTTACACTGAGAAATTTGGGTAAACCTTCCATACAGCATATCGTAGACCAGCTTAGTTCGAAGATCTTAGTTCACAGAGGCTCTTTGTCTTACAGAAAAATTTATTTGTGACAATAAAGTTACATACTTCTTATCCCAATTATGAGAGTTCGTCTTTCATTTTGGTGGAGCGAAGCATAAACAAATATTTCAGTGTATCTCTCTCAAGAACGATGAACTGCACTGCACAATCGCTTTTGTAATCCAAACTGTTAAAAGAAACTAGACCAATGGATAAGCCCAGGCCCAATAGCCCCTCATATGTTATTTTCCCCCCTTTTTCTCGGAATATGTTCCCTCGCTTTTCATTCAGTGATTTAACACAATTCCAAAACTAATTAAATAGTGATTATTTAAAGATGGTTAGACAACAAAATTCAAAGTTCACTAAATTTCTACAGAAGTTTTATGGACGTACAATCATGAAATTTATTGTCAGTGATCAAATTAATGAGAACATTACAAGCAATCGGAGAAATAGGCAAATTGCTCTATGACTGCCTTAGCTGGGGTCATTTGCGTGCGTGCAGAGGTCTGCATTACCTCTGAAATATAAATTCGTTTTTTAAGGATATCAATAAAGTTAGAGGATTGTAATTCTCACAGAAAATAAATTCAGTGTTTTCTCAAAAACTTTCTCACTTCCAAATTTTTTCCTATAGATATATAACAAAAAGTAGCTGGCAACTACATTTCTCAATGCATTTTGCTATAAAAACTTTCAGCATTCCCATAGATTTCCCCATAGCATTTATCTCCAAAATTTTTAACAGGAAAAGTAATAGCATTGGTGGGAAGTGAACAAAATGAGGCAGATTATAATATTAAGAAAGACTGCGTTTCTTGAAAGGTAGACCTAAATATTGTAATGAATTGTTTATTTTGTAAACTTGGACTTGTGGCCATTTTTGGACAATATGAACTGTTTGTGATTATACGAGTGTATTTTTTGTTATGCTTTTGTTTTTAGAACCGAATGTTGTGTGGTGCTGCACTGGTCACAAAGAAAATATTTTTTGGTGTGAAGGGAAAAAAGAGGGCAGTCTGGAGTCAGGAGTGAAAAAGATACCAGCTGATCAGCAGGGTGCCTCTGGCAGAGCCTCAGTGATATTTAGAGGAAGGAAGGAAAGCTGGAGACCGCTCGTAGGAGAATAGCAGCAAGAGCCATGTGGCTGTGAACCATATTTTTTTGTAAATTGGAGGATAGATTGTCATATTACTTGTCATCCACAACTATTATTTGTGCATTTTTTTGTAAATAAATTCTGGTTTTCTCAAAAGAAAGAAAAAACCGTTACAATATACCAGTTCAAAGAAGATCACACTAATTCCCCATTTTCTTGAAAGTATCACTTTCTTGTTCAA
>KZ308219.1:2129062-2173565 GCA_000376725.2 Ladona fulva | reverse complement strand
TTAATATCATTATAAAACATTTGTAATTTATGGGTCTGAAATATGTTATTTTGAGACTAAGCTGCATGTTATTTTTCTCTTTGTTAAATTTCTTTGCTCAAATAATTTTGTTGAAATACATCCAATACACAGGTTTCCTGACAGAACATTACCGTAAAGTATGCTTAAAATTTTAATGAACGCATAAACTTGTAGCCCATTGAATTGTAACAGTGAATGCCTGGTGTAGGAATTTATGTCTTTCATAGGAGGAGATTTGCTTCCCCTAGAAAGAGTAATAAGAAAATACCTTATTATTATAAATAAAAATAAGGCGGAAAAGCCCTAAATAAAATATTATCTAAGTTGAAAAGCAACGAGAAATGCATGGTTCACATGCTTTGAATTTAGATGGAGAAATTGAAAGAGAAAAAGTCTCTTTCAATTTCTCCATCTATTATCTAAGTTTCCAGTGATGTTCAATTTTTGTGTAGAGCTCTAAACATTCCACAAGTCAACAGGAAGAGTGCTACCATAATATTCATAGAATTTCGGTGCAGCTTACACCATTTTATAGAAGAGCTGGTAAACAAAATAGAAATTGCTGGTTATAAAAATTAAATTCTTACTTTACAGACCCTGGCTACTGGGATATCCAGATAATGATATTCCTAGATAATGGTCACTTTTTGAATTTTTGCTTGGACTTCTCTGCATCTAATTGTGTACATCAGGCATCAGCAACCTTTTTTGGCTGCAGGTGAAAATCACCCAAAAAGTTATTATTAGGAAGACATTTTGGGTGAGTGGAACATACAATGAACTCCTGCTTATCCTTGGGTGGTTTATCTGGGTATGATTTTGTATAATTCACCAAAATGAATATTTACACATTCATAGGAAAGCAGGACTTGGGTTATACCTTTTCATGTAGCAGCAGAAATATGGTACAGCTGCCCAGCCCAGAGAACAAGCTGGATTTCGCAAAGGGTTTAGCACTACGGACCACATCCACAAACTGCAAGAAATTATCAGCAGAAGGAATGAATACGAGATGCCACTAGTACTCTGTTTTGTGGACTATGCTCAGGTCATCAACTCAGTAAGTACCTCTTCCACACTGGAATCACTGGGAAAACATAGAATAGATGCCAAGTACATCCAACTTTTACGTAGCATCTACAAGAATGCCACGGCCTCTGTAATGCTGCATGAATAAACATAGGAATTCCGGATTGAGAAGGGAGTGAAACAAGGCCTTTCACCAATTCTTTTTACAGCCATTCTGGAAGAAGTTTTTAAAACCTTAGACTGGGAGGAAAGAAGCCTACGGATCAATGGAGAGTACATCGGTCATTTGTGTTTTGCAGATGATATAGTACTCTTTGCAACCAACAGTGAAGACTTCAAGAACACGGTGGGGCAGAAAATAGGACTCGGGATAAACTTATCGAAAACTACAGTAATGTATAACTCTTTTGCAGCACAAGTACCAATCCTACTACAAGAGGTACCCCTTGATGTTTGTTCAGAGTACACTTACCTGGGACAACTGGTTACAACAGGAGAGAAAAGCAGGATTAATGAAATGAATCGAAGAATGAAACTAGGATGGAGTGCTTTCAGAAGGAAAAACCATATTCTGAAGTTGAAAATGCCAATAGGCCTGAAGAGAAAGGTCTTCAACCAATGCATACTACCATTTTTGACATATGGAAGTGAGACTTGGGTATTAAATGCAGCAATAACCCAGCAACTTCAGACTACACAAAAAAGTATGGAATGATGTATGCTTGGAATCACAAGAAGAGACAGGAAATGCAACACCTGGGTTAGGAAGAGGACAGGAGTGACAGACATCATAGATAAGGTAAGATCACTGAAATGGATGTGGGCAGTCCATGTTGCGAGAAGAAATGACAACTGATGGACATCAGCAGTTCAGAGCTGGATATCAAGAGATGTGAGGAGACCAAGAAGAAGACCAAGGGACCAATGGAACAGAGACATCATTCAGTATTTAGGGGTAACATGGCAATGAGAAGCTCAGAATAGAGAGAATTGGAAAGCGCTTGGGGAGGCCTACATCAGACGTCGGATTGAAAATGCCTGATGATGATGAAGTGATTATGAACATAAGAGACTGAAGAGAAAGTTTGGATTATCCCTGTTTTCTGATTAATCGTTTAACCATCACCATCCCACTCACACAGCTCCACCTGCATTATGGGATTCAATTTTCATCCCTGTCATTATCGTAACGTCAATCTTCTCTAAACTTTGGAACTAGAGTGGGTCACTTGAAATTATCAAATGGGTCATGGGGGTGCATGCTCTTTTCAACCAATTAGTTCTACTCTTTATTAGTTCTACTTGCTATAAAATACCTACCTGATAAAAACAAAAAAATTGCATTGCATGGCTAAATGCAGGATGAAACATGCTAAACTTTGGTTTAATTTGTTTTCTGGGGGATCCCTAGTTTAGTTTAATACTAAAACAAACCTGAGTAGCCATAATAAAAAAATCAAACAGTAGGTTTATGCTTTAAAAAGAATAAAACATTCTAACATTTTGCATTTAAAAACTTAGATGACAAAATCAGTAACTTCCAATTTTTATAAAATAAGGATGGCTGATTTCCCATCAATTAAATGCATAATACTGTAATCAAAAGTAATAGATGAAATTGATGTTAGTATCAGAAAACTTTTCAAAAGAGTCGTGAAATTAAATTAACAACATAAGGTGAAAATCTTGCATAACAAAAAGGAGAATAGGAACATTTAATCTTTTCTGTGTTTCCATTTTAAAAACACGAACTGCATTCAAGGAAATTTTCATACTAGTATTGTAAAGTGCTTGACATCTAAGGTCATTTTGCATGTTGGCCCCCACTGGGAATCGAACCTACCGAATCTATCAAACTAACAAGAAATGGCAATGATAATCTCATACCAAAAGTAAGCTTCAATACTATTATATTAGAGGCATTCAAAGAACAAAATTGACAAGTGACATAAAACACTCAAAAGCAGTATTGCAGAAAATGGACAACAGAAATAAATGCAAGAGAATACATAATGGTAGTAAGTAAAGGTAACACCAAAATTTCAAATGGTTCGGTAGACAAGGCTGTTATATTGTCCAGAAGTAACTTACTCTTCATAACTAAAAAATAATTAACATCCAGTTTACTCCAAAACTACAGAAAGTGATGTATATGTAATATTTCTCAAAATCTTGCCACTCACCACACCATTAAACAGAAACTGGTTAAAAAACGCAAGCATAAAAATGTTTTTAAATTTAAAAATGTACATAAGTTGCATTACAGAATGCATACTAATTAAGTAATAAGGAAGAATGGAATAAATGTAAGTTTAAATAACATACACTAATAAGTAAATTTGGGAATAAAGAATGGAAGATCATACGTCAATTCTTGGTCTTATGAATAAGTTACAAAACAAAGCACTATAAAAGTCAGACTAAGATCCTTCTTTGTAAATCACATGTAGCTATTAATTTACTTAATGACACACAAAAGATCCTATTCCTATTTTATTTAATCAGGAATTCATGAAATCTCAGTTTTGATTGTAGTAGTTACATGCTTGTACATTAACTGTATAACTGGTGTCCAGTAACACCAATGTGGTGTCATGCAGCATACTGCAAAGTGTTAAGGAACTTACCTACTCTTGTACTTTGGCAAATGTGACAATGCAAAGTATCAATGATATCTGAGATATGGCTTCTTGGGGAGATACTGAAAGAATCTTGGATGAAGAGGCAGATAAATGATGTGAAAATGGGCAAGAACTTTAAGGTGGTAATTAATGCAAAAGGAAACTTCATATTTGAAATGGAAAAGCATAGATTCTTACAATATATATAAAAACATATAAAGAGATGAAAAAAAGATTGCTTAAAACCAAGACTTGAGAAAAATAAAACTTCTCCTGACATCTACGGATAAAATAAGAAAGTTATGATAACAGCCAAAATACAAAACTGATGGAAACTTAAATAAGACCACGATAATCTATTTTTGCTTCTTTTAGAATATTCTCCATGTGATACCCCTAATATGATTAAAGCTGTTTGTCTTCAATGAAATGAATGGTTCTCACCAGCATTCCAATCCTGGGGCTCAGCCTTCACCCCACTCTTCCTTCTCGCTTCCTCCCTCTTCCTTTTTGCCTCCTTTCTTGCTTCTTCATCCTCCAGGAGAGCTTTACGGAAGAGGTACCGATACCAAAAGAGAGAGTGGGAAACCTGTTGAGATATATAAGTAAATAAGTTAAGGAGCATTGAAAGTGGTTAAAGCACATAAGAGCTCAAAGTGTTAAGCTTGCCTCATTTGGTACAAGACAAGTGTACTGTTCATGTAGCCTTGGGCAGGCTGCCATGAGAGCTGACAACTTTTCAGGAGCCATGATTCCCTCGCCATCAACCTCCTTTACTACACCAAGCCAAGCCTCATATTCTCTCTTTTCCACAGGGTCTATCAGAAACGTAGCTGGATCTGCAATTAACGTGAAAAGCCTAGCCTGTAACAGAAAGAGAAACTTTAACAAGGATCAGCCAGAAGAACAAGGACCATGTTTAATAAACATCCAAATATTTTCGAAGCCTCAACACCACATGTAAGTTCAACCTAATATTAACAAATGCTTATCGATTCATGGGATTTTCAGAGATTCAGAATCTTACATTGAAATGGGTCATATTGATGTTGAATGATGAATTTGGACATCTTAAAATAACCAGGTTCTCAAAAAGGCTATGGGAGGCCTGAAGAAATAAACAACCGTTTGAAGGCAAAAGAAGAATGCTGAAGATTGAATCAATTTTTCAAAGTTAAAATATTTTGAAAATCATCATTAGTTAAAATTTCAATAGGTTAATTCTACAAGCTTTTCTCAGAATAATGGCCAAAGCACAATAGAAGATAAAAGTTACATTGATAGAAAAATTATTTAAGATTAAAAAAATGTTTCTGCATAAAATCCTTATAAAACTATTCACTTTTACTAGAACTTTAATGAAATTTTCTCCTCAGAAAATGAAAAGAAAATGTATTTAAGAAAATGTAGCAAAAACAGGTTCCTGATAGCCTACATAGTGCATACATAATATATAAGCTTGAAACAAACTGCATTTGATAATAAAATTATTTAAGTTGAAGTTATTTTTACTTATCTCTATATACATTAAACTATTCCTCACAGTAATGACTGTTAAAATTCTGAAGAATCTGAAATTTGTAAGTTGTTAAAAACAATACCATAGCAGAAATACTGATTTCCTCCTCCAAAGAAATTAACTTCAAATTTCAGGAGTCAGGTGCACACCCAGGATTTTTGCAGGGCACAGCTACACTTTTTCATGCCCCTAAGTTTGCTGCATCAATCAATACACATAAAATAATTTATGAATATAACAATACACAGTTAAAAAAACGCTAGTGTACATTCAAAATTCCTCAAAGATAGATTCGTCAGATAACAATTTTGTTGTATGCTAATGTTACATAATTTTCCATTGTGAGCTAATTTTATGTATTTACAACAACCTCTTGGGAATTCAAATAAGATGCACTCTCACTAATGATGTTGCTTCAAAGAGAAACCACCACCCTTAAAAATGCTTCTCCTTCTAAGTATCTTGAAATTTTCTCAAAAAACTCTTTCCTAAGAATTAGCTACATCAGGATACAATTACAGTCCCAAGGTTCTGCCGTTTTAACCCTTAATGTAGAAAAAGGTCTTAAGGCCAAAGAACTCTTGACCAAGAGTAGATTATCTTCTGGTCACTCTTTAGTTGATTTAAGGGACGGCAGCAGCAGGTGGGAGACACTTTTTACTTGAGCTTTCTCACCTGCCTCCAAAGCGATTATTGGTAATCCTGCAATTTTACCTGGAGATTTCACTGAAGGCCTCTATAACTCTTTGAGATGATGTTAGAGAGCATTTCTAGGAAATTTGCCAGCCATTATATTAATAATGTAATGTAATTTAGGGTATTTTATATGATTAAAAAAAGAAAATCCATAAGGTAAAATAGACATTTACTTAGTGGTAACACATTATGCTAATAAAACCTCTTGAGAATTAGGTTGTTAAGAAGTACCAGTAGAATCTTGGGGGGGGGGGTCTAAAACCTGCCAGCCCCAGCCTAGGTGCACACCCGAAAGGAGTTGTAATGAATTGCATTTAATTAAGAACCAAAATTTAGAAGCATAATAAACATCATAAATATTTATTACTGTTGCTTAACTGCTATTTCCAACATCAAATTTCATATGAAGTCAGAATTAAGTCAATGATGAGTGTAAATGAAAGTGCTCACAGCTAATACTGCCAAAACTACAGCCTCTACATTAAATACATCCCATCAACTGTTTCTCCAGAACAAAAATTATAATTCATATAAATAGCAATAATTTATAAGAAAAACTACCATATTTTCTGGGAAATAACATGCACCTACTAGATAACACGCATTTGAAAAATCTCTTCACTGTGATAATGTATAGATAACACGCATTTCAAAAATTTCTTCTGTGATAAATGCATTGATAACTCGTTGTATACGATTACGTTAACATTTACAATATGTTGGTTGAAATAAAATTGCTCTAGTACTGAGTGAGTATATATTCCACGACTTCCGCGATATATGAAGTGTGTTGTTTAGTCATTTGTTTCGAGTTCAATATTCAAGATATTCAATGAAACGAGATTTTCCATATCACGCACTATTATTTTTATCATTTTTCTATATTTTTTGTATAGATAACACGTGTGTTATCTACCAGAAAATACGGTAATATCTGATAAAGGATCCTGGGAAAACAGATGAAAATCCAGGCTGTGATTGCTAAGTAAATTCAGGGAAGTATATTCACAAAACATGTAAGAGAACAGAGTAAAAGAGACAAACACAAAGACAAGCTATTTAAAAATTCCTTTTTCCCATGATAAACCCACCATAGCAGTAAAAAAAAAATATACGTCGATATCAAGGTTTTATACCCTCTACCACAAACTGATATGCAGCTTATTTGGTACTGATGCAGATGTACATAAAAAAACATCCATATATATTTGATTTTACAAGAAAATAAATATATTATTAAGTATTATTCTCCGAGTTCTATTCATGAATTTGATGATTGTGTGCTTTACATTACAAACATGGTTGAAGCTCCAAACAGTTGTTATAAGTCAATTCATTAAAAAAGTACCATACTACAAAAAATAATCTTTTCAAGATTTATGATATGTAAAACAAAAATAATTCAACAATTAGAGAGAATCCTGAGAAAGATAAAGCGAATTTATCTTGCAAAACAGCCAAATCAAATAAGCTAGACTAATTGAAAGTGATGATGATGATGTTAAAGGATGTGCCTCGGTCTGTTCCAACTTAAACTTTGCATGATCTTACACCTTCTCACGAGAGAACCTTTTAAAATCTATTTTTCAGAAAGTAAAGGGATTTTTTGAGCTGGAGCACTGGAAAAAGTTGGATAGGTGCCCCTTCATTATTGCTACGAATACTTAAATTTTTTGTGGGCTCTTGAAGTTACATATTAACCCAGAAGTAAAAAGAAATAAGTTTTACTGTATCACATTCCTCAGGAATAATTTAAAAGAAAGTATAAACAGGTATAATTTCTGATGCTTTAAAGTTATTTTAACTGATTAAATTACCCTTTAATACATTAATTTAGGCTGACTTTTCAGTTTCTTAACTTAACAGATGCTGTCTCTATTTAAACAATTCTTCTACTTCATACACAGATTAAAAGTCAATATTGTCAGCATATTTACTTCTCTTCTGCTGTCCAGGATAAATTAATCATCTTCAGTTAATATTCTTTTTCTTAATTCATAGAAAAATAAAAGCAACCTATGGGGAGAGAAGCAACATCCTTGCAAAATTCTCACTGGTTGAGATAAAATTATCTTGAAAACTGGGCCAGGTTTTTTTTTCACCCATTATATATATCACGGTTGTGAAGATCTTTTAGATACCATTTAAATAACTTACTTTCCAACTGCTTTGATGAAAAATGTCTCTCTTTTCATCTGATATAGTACTGTCAGCCTAGCAAAGAATAAAAATACGTAAAAAAGGTCTAATGTGCAGCTGAACTTAGTTCCTCCATTCCACAACTACAGAAAATACAATAAATTTTCCTTAAAGGCTTTAATATGTTATGGCTATTGCCCAAGAGCTTTCCAGAAAAATTAAAGAAATTGTTCCACCACTGTAGAATATCATCTCTGGTTCTGGCCCCCTGATGTATCAAACCTGAGATGTAATCTCCAGTTTTCCATTAAGTCCTAAACAGCTTTAATAAATTCAGAGGTTAATCTGCCAGAAAAAGATACAAAATTTGTGTATATAAATAAATCCATTCATCAATCAAAATTTTCTGCTGGTAAAGGAAAAAAGTTTGCCAGCGTTTAGTGGCTACGGAGTCTTAGCTCTTCTTAAGTGATTTGTAATATGAGTTTATGGGAACAAATGATAAAATAAGTATAAAACAAAGGAGAATAAGTGCCAAGCTTTGAGAATAATTTTTACATAGAAGTAAAACATGATTTATAAGATCCAAGGATGTGGTGAGAATTAATGCTTTTGATAGATGATCATGGGGAAAACTTCTGAATATAAAACGGTAAAATATGATTATAAATGAAAACTTCTCTTTTACAGCCACCTATTGGCTACTTCTCTATTATAGACACCATTTTTCAGTCCCACTAAACAATCAACCAAACTAACAATTTGTGAATCTCAAATCATAATTTCATTAAGATGGCGTGTTTCCTTCTTGTAACACAAAGGCAAGTATTTTGTAAATATTGAATTTGAATAAATGGAGACCATATAAAATTAAACTTTATAACTTATTTGTAACGGCAACATCTAATAATTTATTTCTAATTAAAGAACACCCTACCTCATTCTGTAATTTCATACGATGAAAATGATATGATAGGAGAATATAAAGTTGAGTTTAGTTAATTCGGGAAAGGTGGAGAAAGTGGACTGAGCAATCTTCTAAAGGAATGAGAAGATCAAAGAATATTAGAGAGAATAGGCCTTAGATATGCCATAAACAAATATTGTAAGAAAATGATAGCTATTGAAGGTGATCTTCCATATATATAAATATGTATAGCAATTATTATGGTTCACATGCTTTGTTTTCAAGAAAGTACCCAAAGATATACAACATTACAACTTTGCAAACTTAGTGAACTAAAATTAATATTCAAAGAATAAGTAAAATAGCAGATTCTTTGATCACCAATAATGGCACCCTGATGCACAAGGCAATATGACTACATTAACTTATAAACCAAATTTCTCTTCATGATATAAGCTGAAAACATTTCATAAAACAAACACCATGCATGTTAATTGATACTTAATGAATGATAAATACACCTTCACGAAAATGATAATACTTATATAATTCACTAAAATATAATAAATATAATGATTCACTTATATTTAGGATTACCCATCACTCAAACCGAGCTTCGAGAAGTTCCATTTTTTATTTTATCATTCGCTCAAATAGATGTAAAAATTACCTGTGCTCTATCTATAACAATTGGCTCTGATCCTTGAATGACCATTGCTTCTTCATCCTCATCTTCTGGTAAGGGATTGAGCACATGAGAAACTTGGCCGAGAAAAGATGAAATGCTTCTTTTGACTGTACTGGCAGTTGAATCAGAATCCTCCAACTGAAAATGATCACAAGTTTGGACATGATTTCTATGATCTGAGATCTCTTGTGTACGTCGAAATACTTCTTAGGGTGACCACAAAATATTACTTTCTTTCATTCCATATGAGACAATTCTATACTTAATCACAGATGAGAAGTAGTTCTACGAAAATATAACGTTCACAAGTTAAAGAAGAGACATACTGATGAAATACATACATGAAGCTTGTCTTTAATCACGGATGCTGTAGAATTCACAACGTTGCTAGCCTCTACTGAAACAGCGCTTGATATCTCGTCCAGATCTCTCCGAACAAACTCTAGGACTTCTGCAGACTGAAAGCATAAAATATATGTACGGATAGTTATTCGAATTGTTAAAAAATACCTAAACCCTCTTGCCTTCGGTTTCTTTCGCTATCTTACCTTATTTTTTGCAACCTGGTACCACGATCCCCACCAACTACCTCCGCTGCAATATAAAGACAAACTCGAATATACAATATATACATGTTATTTTCATTAATATCTGTAAAATTAAAACACTAAATAGTAAAATACTGGTTGTTACATTAGATAGCTTTGAGATAACTGCCAATAACAATTCCCAGCTGATAACCGAGAAAATGTAAAGCTTTATAAGTCGATGACAATTCATGAAATTATACAAAAATGTCCATACAGTTTTGGCAGTTAATTATTTAAAGTTCAATGGGACTGTTTACAAGCGTAAGTTTACCTTTCTGCCATGACGTAAAATACGCGATATTGTAAACAGTTGTTATGCGACCTTCCATTAGCCTTCTATGACCGTAGATGTTTGCGCTCTCAAACAACGGATGGCGTTATAATTCACCGCTAAGCGCGGAACATACAAGAATATGTACAGGTCCAACAAGAGAAGCAAGCTTAACACAATAAAATGAATCATCAATATAACATCATCTATTGACACAAAAAGTTCATTTTATTGGTGACTAGTTTCATCTACAAGTAAATAAGAAAAAGAAATTTCAGTGGAAATACTAAGAATGTTTCTCTTGTCGGATTACAGCACCTTTCCACAAATTCGAGCTTGCTCATAAAAAAATTATAAAGATGTAAAGAATTAACTTATTTAATAATTTTGTCATGCTGATAGTAGAGACTGCATTACCGAAAATAATTCCATTTTCATAAAATTGCATTTTCAAAGAAGCTTATTTGTAAAGATGAAGGTCATGATTGGAAACTATAAATAAAATTTGAAGAATTTATGCATTAGAATTCAACAAAACCAGTCTGGTCCAAACTAAAGAAACGGAAACGGAGAGAGAGAGAGAGGGACAAAGATTAAAGAATTCATTGTACCAAGACAAACTTTGTTATTTTAATTAAAGACATTAGTGATGGTGAAAGTATTCGAGTCTCTGAAAGTTACATTTCCTAGAAATAATCTTTGTAGGATTGTATTGATTTTAAATTCATGGAACGAGGCCTCCCTTTTTCTTGATTTTTATCTGCCTTAAGGTGTTCTGCCTGTTTACTATTAAAGCTTTGTTTAACTGAGTGCTCTATTCCCGCGAATCCATAGCGTAGCACGAGGTTTGAAGTCGTTGTAGGCGCGTGAAGAGGATTTGTCGATGGATTGTAAGTATTGATGTCACTATCACTGACACCAACACTGTCACCAACACTGTCACCATAGAAGAAACTTTCTACAGGAGATGAAGAGGTCTATCCTTACTTCAGCGAAATACGATACGAGTATGTCTAGGGTCGGCCAAGAAGGTGTTCCGTGGAATCCTAGCATCCGGGACCTTAGTTTGCAAGCGATTGTAAGGGTATTTCATAAGATTTATTTTTTATTTTGCAGATAGTAAAAGATATATCTGTAAGAAGAGGCCCAGGTAGATTTTTGACTCCGGCTCCACTTTAGTACACGGCCGGTCCTGAATTTGTCCGTAAATTTTAAGTATCTTTTTGCGCAAACATTGAGGAAGGAGTTCTGCCGTAAACATGAGAAATAATTCGAGAATTTTTCAAGTAGTGATTAACCTGCGATTCTTCGTGATTCTTGTTCTCAGGGAACGCGATTTTCGAAGCCAGCCGCCAAAGAGATTTTGCGAGATTATAGAAAGAAGGATAGCTATATTTGGTATCTTTTTTCCAGATAGCATAAGGTATGTACACAAATTAGATAACTAATTAAGGAGTTCGGCGTTTCCACACATTTTGCCATACACCATTGGGCAGCTCGCGGGTTAATAGTGTAAATATAATGCATGAGAATTTTTCCAAATTTTCTATTATTTTCGCCCATAAATGCTTTTACAGGTTAAAAATGGTAGAAAAAGAATGGAGAAAACCTATTAGCTTATTGACAACATTTTAACAGTTCAAATTGTAGAATAAATCTGAATAAATTGATAGCTAATTTGTCACTTTACTTACAACTTTTAAATACGAAGATGATAACTGCTTATAAGATGGCAATAAAGAATTGCATTCCGTAAGTGAAACCTACACCACGAGTGAGGAAGGATTTATTTTCTTTGCCAGTTCTGTGATTTTGTGTTATCTTCGTTATTGGATCTGCTGTGGTTGGAGCTGCTAAGCCACGGACGGAAGTAAACATTGCTGTTATGACATCCCATTATTTTTGAATGACTTCACATTCAGACAAAATGAGCTCCTGGTTAAACTTTTATAAACACTTTCCTCGCATACAAGCGTAAAATAATTATACCTACTCCTACTAATTAACATAAAAAGAAATTTAATATCTGCGAATTAATTAGCACCTCAGCCGTAATAACTTAATTAATTTACAATTAATTGATCGGATATTCTATCTTCTGTGACAATTCGTTATCACAACGAAGCTATTAGGTTGGATAGCGAGAAGGCTCGCTAAGCCATATGACGTATGCTTTTCCATCCACTCAGATCGTATCTGATGAACTTGACCCTAGTGGATTCACCCAGCCCAGAACTCTTTTTTTCCCTCTTCTTAAATGGCTATAATTCGATGTATCATATTCTAAAACCGGCGTTAATTCATGGCTCACTTGTCGCTTCCTACAGATTTATTCGTGACGCCTTGGGGAAGAGTCTTCGCAGGGATTTATGCGTCGGCCGCTCCGATAATTACAGCGAGAGGATCTGCCCTCCCCCGGCAATCCAAATCGGACGCGACAAAAGCTGAAATATCCGTTTTATGCCTTCTTCGACGCTTATTGGAACGTAAAATATGGAGTTTTATTCTCAACCTAAAGAAGAAAGCATTCTATTATGGAAACCAAAAGCTTTCAGATGTCTCTGTATGGGATGCTATGTCTTAGCGAGGATTGAAACAGTTTTTCTGGATTTGCCTCAGATTATGATCTTTCTTAGGGTTTCCATTCGTCTTGATTTCCCTGGAATAGTCCCTTTCTTAATAAAAATTCCTCGATTTAATTTAAAAAATCTTACTTCTTTAAGTATCCTTCTGGAAAAATAAGTAAATTGATTTTGTTCCGTTTTAGAACCTACTTCTCTCACAATTTTGAGGATAATATTAATCAATATTATAAATAATATATCCAATTATCAATAGCTAATATTAATAATGAAAATGTTCTTTCTCCAATGCTTTTATTATATCACCATCTTGATCAGTATTTTAAGTTTTATAGTTTTTATCGTTTCCCAGCCCTATAACGCCGAAAAGAAATAATAGTATTAATAATGATAGCCTTAGAAGAGAATTTCTGTATATTAAAGTTGTAAATAAAAATGCACAATATACTTTATGTAACTGTAAATTTGATTTTGCATTGTGGTCGGTTAGACGTAATCAACCATGTAGAAACGAAAATACGCAATGCTGCTGTTCAAATGAAGTTTTCTCACTGCGGTAGAAGTAATATTTTAACTGAGAAAAAGTGAGTAAAAACGAAAAATATCAACGGCAGAGCTAAACAGCGGTGCATAACTACATCTATGGCTCCATGGACTGCATTAAACCACCGTGGGAAATATTTGTCTTATAAAAAAGAACGAATGTCAATTTTTATTCCTGAATCAAATTTAAGGTGTAAAATATATTTTAGTAATCTTTTTGCTTTTCTTAATTTTTATCGTCCCTTTCCTTTCAACGTCCTAGGTAATTTGAGTATGAATTTCAGGATGTCCTAGTTATTTAATAAAACATTCTGAGACTCCTAGTCTAGCCAGGATAATCATGGAATCCACAGGCATGTCGAGTGTACGGATAAATGACCACTGAAACATGTCTGCGGATAGAAGACCACCCGAAACAGTAGTGGAAGAAGATTAGCCTAGAAAAGATTGATTATCCCAGGATGAACATTCAATCAACAACGGTAGTAGCCATCTTTAACCAATACAATATCTTCATCACTTGCAGCAAATTTCCCTAACATGAACTAATGATCAGTTGATTTTCAATTCAAGAAATATTGCATGCTCGTTTTGATAAATAAATATACCATTTTCAATATTAACTTTGCATAATGTATGTAACACATCTTAAAACAGTTCTGCTTCTAAGGAATGCGAAAGAACTTTTTCCTTCTAACCATGGTATTTGATAGACCTCGTGGCTACTAAAACAGATTAAAACTTTACACCTTCTGTTTACATTCATTCAAAAAGTATTTTTTCGCCGTAAGTATTTCATGACATTTTGGATTTACTTTTTTTACATCACTTAGGGCTAATTGTGATGAGCTTTTCTTATCTCTTTCTCTCTATATTTCCAGACTTCCTCTAGCGTTTGACAAAGAGAAAAAAGAGGCTCGGTGATATAGAACACCTTTTTATGAGTCAATTGTTAATTATTCATCGAACGCCGACGGCTGAAACTACCTTAAATATCCTAACGTTCGTCATCTTTATGTTTGAATTTAATATGTTACATAAGACTATAGTGTGTGGCAATGGATATCTTGTAATCTTAAGGTTAGTGCTATAATGTTTGTTTCATTTTCTTACCTTTTTGTGATCTTTTCGTATATTATTTTGTTTGTGATTACTTGACTAAAAAAATATATTGAAAATACTGAAAGCTCGCTAAACGATTTTTTTGAAACAGTTTGAGCGATAAGTAATTAAACGTAATAAAAGAGACAGAGAATCATGATATTAAAATATGTTTGATTTTGCTGAAAGAAAAGAAAAAATGCCGCAATTTCCCCAACTCTGATTTAAAGCCAGTTGATTTTGGGAGCTTAACCAAATTTATAATCATAGACGACTATTATACCTAAATAAATTTCCACTTATACATAACAATTGCAAATACTTACTGAAACAAGTGTACAGCAAAGGAGACTTGGTATTACTCATTGTAACATTTCATGCGTTCTTGGGAAAGCGTTAAGAAAGTCTTTCAGTTATCCATTCAATTATTTTACAGCTCTCTGTTTTTGAGGGAATGTTTACCATCATTCCTCTTTGGTAGCATCATATATCTTACAATATAATGATACTTTTCTGCAATAGGGTTAGTATATTTCAGTAAAATATCTGAAGACGCAATATCTGTTATAGGAATGTGTTTGGATGGAGACATTGGTAAGATAATGGAGAACACAACCAGATCCAGTTTCCGTTCATAAAATATTCTTGGTAAATTTCCGAATAAGACCTTTCAAGGTCTTAACGTTCACCTAACCAGGGTTAGATACACTTCGGTTTAATTCGATTCAGCATAATGCTTTACCGCTAAGCAATCTAACTTATTTCTTTGCGTAAGAACGCGGCAGTCTGCAGAAACGAAGTGGTATTGC
Source organism: Ladona fulva (assembly GCA_000376725.2). Taxonomy (NCBI): domain Eukaryota; kingdom Metazoa; phylum Arthropoda; class Insecta; order Odonata; family Libellulidae; genus Ladona; species Ladona fulva. The sequence goes on along the minus strand of KZ308219.1, from coordinate 2,158,049 downwards.
GCAAACTCCCTCTGCGGCAGCTGTTGATTAGCGACTCGAACACCTGGAGAGCATATTATCCATTTCATATCTTCGACACATTTCCCAATCCTCAATTTTTCCTCTTTGCTCGCAGATCGGAAAATCAATTCCGTCGTTTTTTTCCTCTCAAATTGGTAACTCGTGAAATTTTGGGATATTAATCCATTTCTCTCTATCTGTTGCTCGCGCGAGGGAAATCGACCGCGTGAGCATGGATTTGCGTTATTCTGCAATAATCGAGAGGAGATATTTAAAACTAACATTGCGGCGAGGAGTATCGACACCCTAAAATACTAACGAAGATTTTAATTACTATGCCATCCAAGATGTATATTTTACTAATCATTTTCACGTTTTCGATGGTATTTATGGCTCACAACGAAGGTGCAGAACTTTCGGCCTTCTCTTCCCTTCTGGGAAATGTATTTACATAAAGTCAAACATCGATCTGCGAGTAACTTGATTTGCGAGTGTTTTGTAAGACGAGCGAAAATGTTTAATACATTTTAACTTGATATACGGACGCGGTCTTGCAATACGAATAATGCGTGGAGTACGCATACGCTGTCTTGTCTGCCGAGCACCACATGATCACTACTTGCCTAATAATCATTATTATGCATATGAATACTTTTAGCTTATGGAACGAATTATGATTATCTGAGTTTCCATTATTTCTTCGTGGGAAATCGCTTTGATATAAGAGTGCTTCGGATTTCGAGCACGTTTCTGGAACGAATTATTTTGACACAGTTTGACTGTACTTGTTTAAATAATTTCATTTAGTTTGTTAATTGCACCAAGGAAAAAAATTATTATTAAATTTAGTTTCCAAGGAAATGCATTTTTTTCGTTCAATCTCGATGTTGAAACAATTGAATGTTGGCAATGCACCCAATGCACGCATCAAGCAATTCTTGATTATTTCACGAAAAAAGATTTCCTTGTTTAAAACTTATATTCGTCGCTACAGTATGTAAGCATATTGTTTAACAGATGCCGTTAGAGTAAATTAATGAAGACTTTGCTAATTTTTAACTAAAATAATTGAGAGATTAGAGGAAGCATAAGGATTTTCAGTGCTACCAACAAAATAATAAGAAAAAAGTTCTGAAAAACACAAGATTGATAACAGAACTTTGTCTTTTCTGTTTTGTTACTGGGATATAACGAACATCTTTCACTATATTGGATGTACAGTATATGCTCAGCTCTAAGAAGGAAGCACGACTTTACTGACCCTAAACGAAGAATTTTCTGCTTATAATATATACGATATTTTAAAATATCATCGAAAGTGACGAATAAAAGGAAAACAATAGAAAATACTATAATGGTTCACATGGATTCAGCAACTCTTTTCCGAAATGTGGCAACAATGACTGGCCCACTTGATGGAATTTTAACAGGGATTTCAGGATTTAGATCAATTTCATGAATGTTCAATCAATTTCAATCTTCCTTAATGTAATAAAAAGTTTCAAATTTACTCATAATGCGTTAGAAGTCCTGGGTTTCTCTGCCTATGTCGAAATTAATCGATTGCCGACCACAATTTGAAGAGGAATAGATTCGAATGATTTACCCTTTTCACAATCTCCAGCACCTGAATCTGGTGAACTTCATAACAAGATTTTAGTTCCTTCTCTCGCGAATTAATTTGAAAATACTGTTAAAAACGTCTGTCTTGAACGGAGCTGCAAATCTCGACGATAAAAATACTAGTATTTGCAGTTGAGGTTCACAACATCACGGCTTCCCATTATTATGTAACAATGTATTTTCTATGAAATAATCTTCATCTTTCATGTGTAAGCAATCATTTTAAGGTATTTTGTCACGAGAATCCAAACGCTCAGTTTTTCCACTACTTGGTAGTCGATTTTTCAAAGACAATTCTTTGACATTCAACAACTTTTTATAGAATTTTAATAATCATAGAAGGAATAATATCAGTTATGTAATTGTAAAAATCAACTAATTTATCAATGAAATAATGATAAAGATGGAAATAACTTTGTCCAATTTCCTGAGAATATGTTTCTACGGAAATACGAAAATTGTTTTCAGTGACATTTTGATGACAATTATCATTAGTGGAAACCGGTGGCCAACAAAAAATGTCCGTGAAAATTAAACAAAGTTATTTCCATCTTCACCATTATGGAGTTCCATATTGTATCGGCTAAATCTATCGATTAAATCAATGAAGTAATACTTTAACAGCACATCGGCATTTAATGTTTTTGGGTTTAATCTGGTTCGTATCTTCTAAGTTAGAATGAAATGAAAGTACTGTTATGCAACTAATTATGTCGAAACGCACTAGTGAAATATTTTATTTAAAGTAGTCAAAACACCCTGTGGTGAATTCATTTCCATTCATGATTTTTCGGATAAAGGTAGCGTTTCCAGGTTTTAACATTAGCTTCAGTACTTATCTGCTAATTAGGATATCAAATAAATGATAAAACAGAGCATAACGTCAATATAGAATATGAAAATATCTAGAATTCTATAACAAAAATGGCTATGGAAGTTTTAAGCAGCAGAATCAAAAAGAAACGGGAAAGAAGTTTAAAAATCTGGAACGAAGAGATAGCACAGGCCGCTGAGAAGAAGAATAAAGCATACAGAGAATACGTACAGAAAAAAAACAGAAGAAACGAAGGAAAAATATCACAGCATTAGGATTCGTACACAAGCAATAATAAGACAGGCACATATGGTGGGACAGATTCATAAGTGGGATAGAAGAAGATTTATATGGTATACAAGAAATAGCACATAAACTAATGAAACATCTCAATAAAGAAGAGAAAGATACAGCACGATGAAATGTAATACCGAAGGAAGATTGGATAAAACACTATAAGAGTTTATGGTACGATCCAGCGTCAAAAGAAACACTTGATATTCCAGAGGAATCAACGGGAGTAGACCGTATTGACTTGAAAGAACTGGAATACGCTGTCAATAAAACAAAAAATAGAAAAGCCGCCGTTATAGACGGAATTGATGCAAAGCTGATAAAGTATGGAGGTAGAACTCTAGAAAGACGAATGCTACATTTGTACAACATGAGATGGATAAAACATGACACTCCGGATGAGTGGATGGTTGCCAGGGTTGTTTCGTTGTTAGAGGGAGAGAGGAGTAACCCAGAGAACTATAGGGGCCTAAGTTTCCTAAATCCCGAATACAAAGTATATATGTAGTAGAATAATCAATACTAGGCTACAAGCTATTTCCAATTACATTTTATTAGAAGAACAAGCTGGCTTCGGGTAAGGAAGATCTTGTATCGACGATGTTTTTATATTAAAACAAATTATACAAAAATGAAGAGAATTAAACCTTGAGACTCACCTAGTATTCATAGATTGTAAAAAAGCATTCGATCGGGTTAACAGAGATACGAGTATGTTGTGGTCAATTATGGAGAGAAGAGGATTTCCTAAACATTTGATAAAAGTTACTCAGAGCCTACACAGAGGCACCAGAATTGTGATTGATACTGGGAAGCAGATGACTCAAGAAATTGCCATTAAACAAGGTGTTAGGGAGGGTTACAGTATGTCACCGACTTTAAATCTATAACTAGATTACCTTTTAAGAAAGTGGAAGGAAGATAGTGTATCAACAGGCATAGCTTATTATACAAGACAGAGAAGACAAATAGCAAATGTCGTTTCACAAATGTTACATCAATGGCGTAAAATATTTAACCTGAAATTTACAATAGCTAAAACAAAAACTACGGCGTTCTTAGGAAGCAACCCAATAAGAACAAAATTTGTCATTGAAGATCGGGTACTCGAACAGGTATCCCATTTCCAATATTTAGGATGTGGCATAACGTATGAAGATGATAAAGACATTACAAATGAAATTAACATTTTCCAGAGGATAAGAGGGTCAATAAGAAGAACTTTAAAAAGTAAAAACGAGAAAAGAAACCCCAATTAAGTTCTATAAGGTGATGACAGTCCCTACTGTGTTGTATGGGTCAGAATGTTGGGCAGATAAACAAAAATAACTAAAACAAATAGAGTCATTTGAGATGAAATTTCTCCGTGGAGTGAAAGGTTGTAAAAGAATAGACAAATTAAGACATGCACCTCTAAGAAAGAAAGTAGATTTTCAGGCGATATCAGAGAATGCATTTTTAGAATACAAAAAATGGAGGAAATAGCATGTACTGCGATTGTCTTTTGAGAGGTTTCCTAAGCAGGCGTTGGACTATAAGGCATTTGGGTAGAGAAGTTGAGATGGTGTGGTGAAGCCGGAACAGGCTTTTAGCATAACCCAAGAAGGAAGAAGAAGAACAAATAATTCTGCTATAACTGAAATTTAACGAATTTAGTCACTCGTTGATTAGTTAGCACATTGCAAACAAAATGAAAGATATATATTTATGAATGAAATACAGAAGGGAATTCTTAGCCTTGATTCAGAAATGTGCGCTCACTGCTGCTCAGTTAATCTTCTTCATCAAGCGTGTTAAGAAATTTTCCGTAGAGAATATGATAGTCGATTTTCGGCATTCAATAGTCGAATTCTCCGAAAAGTCGGAAAATTATACTAAATATCAAGCACCCAAGTATTTTATACTCGATCTTGGATTCCTTAATTCTGTCTATACATCCATAGGCTGGTTTGATCCTCATCCCCTCCATCATTAAGTACAAAGAGTTTTGAAGAGGAAATGTGTACTAGGCAGGATGAGCAGTGAGGTATTCAGCCCAATATTTTTCTCATTGTGCCTTAATGCTACGAGCGGAAAAAGTCCACTCTGATGCAGCAAAATCATTACACTTATCTCATTAAGAAGTAGCCAGGATGAATGTCATTATACGGAATCCACACCAAAGTAGCTTTCATGTTATCTCAGCTATGAAGAAGATTGAGACAATATTAGATAAAAGATACATTTTCCACTATCACGTATCAAAAGACGAATGAAAAACATTCAAATTCATCAAGATGTGTGAGCTAAAACTTTCTATGGAAAGATAATAGACGAAATAACTACACTATGTTAATGTTAGAGTATTTTAATAGACATAAATTGCTTCAAGATAACTAGTAAACTCTCTGAGCAAAAGAATAATTTTTGATACGACGAACCAACTCTCCTGGGATTGGAGAGTGATCATCTATTAGGACGGGCGCGATCACAATCTGTAGCGTAATTAGAACGGCTAATTTCTATTTCAAGCTGCTATTTTCCCCGAATATCAAGAACTATGCAATATATTTAAACAAACCCGATAAAAAAGAGTATAGAGACGATTCTTATAATGTGATAGTTTCAACCGCGTGTCAACCTTTTAGCACCGACTCGAATGATTTTTTTGACGGGGCGGCAGCTCGTGCGCCGATGACCACAGCCTTCTGCGAGAGAATCGCCTCTTAGCACGACGATGATGCTGGCCACGAGATGGATCCGGAGATAAGGGAGAGATGAGTCTGAGAGATACGGAGAGAGAGGGAGAGGCAGCTCTTCGTGACCTATCGCCGAAGATTAATATATTGTGAGCGCTCCGCCCCTTCCGATTGAGCGGCCCTTTCCATCTGCCGACTTCTCCCATTCTTTAACGCGGGATTTCGCCTTCCCGTCTACTTTTTCATAAATTAACTCCAATGGGTGATGTATTTATATTTCGCGCTAGATAGACGATTATTTGGGGATTACATTAACGGGTAATGGAGAGGGGAAGTTATCCAAAAATGAAATGTTACGCTGTGACATTACGGTGGACATAACGGGCAAACAAAGCTCAATAAGTACCGACTTCAGATGCGTGTCCGCCCTGGGGCAGCAATTGAACCGGTCTTAATCGTCGACTTTCCTTTTTTGACGTACATTTTATCAGTCGTGGGTTAATGATCGTGCCGCAACGGCTGTTGTCTTCTGCGTGCATGCACTCTTAATTTTTATTCGTTCTAATGTATCAATCACAAAATATTCGTGTATAAATAGACTTCAGTGCAAATTTTCGATAAAAAATTGAAAGTCAAGTAATTGAATAGATAAATATAGTCTGTAAAATGAACGATGTTTTATAAGTTGTGGATAGAACTAAAAAATCCATTTAATAGATTGTAACGGTCGGTATTTTTAAACACTCGAAAAAAGACTACAGTCAAACCTTAATTGAATCTATAAGGAAAAGGAACGCGGCTGTTGTAAGACATCAGAGTTAGATAAAAGCTCCAAATAGCCGTTGTTTGCGAGCAAACTAACCGTTGAAGAATTCCCACCAACGGGGGTTTGGGTTCTCCGTGGTCGCGCTTAGCAAGTATTGTTCTCGATACGTATTTCAGTTATGCACTCAGTTATTCTTCTCTCTCGAAGATGGCAACTTAGTTGTCGAAATACGTATCGAGAACAATACTTGCTAAGCGCGACCACGGAGAACCCCAACCCCCGTTGGTGGGAATTCTTCAACGGTTAGTTTGCTCGCAAACAACGGCTATTTGGAGCTTTTATCTAACTCTGAAGTCAAACCTTGGATTGCGAGCATAATTCGTTCCGTTGCTCATAATCCGAAGCACTTGTATGTCAAAGCGATTTCCATATTAGAAATAATGGAAACTCAGGTGATTCGTTCCAAAACTTAAATATTTTTACATAAATAATGATGATTAACACAGGTTACCATTTATATTTCTATTATTAAACACAAATCAATCGAATTTATTAATTATTTTTTAGAACAACTTCCACTGAAACTAATGGAGTCACTGCTATCAGTCAGCTCATCGGAATCTTCTACTTTTTTGTATGGCGTTAACAATGAACCTCTCCAGTGTCACACGTTTTTGCCTCCATTTACAGATTTTGCTGAAATGTGACTTGCATTGTCGTTAAACAGACTCATCGCTCGTGATTTTACTGTCTTGCCTGAAAATTCTTCATCAATTTCAATTCATCTTCTTGAAGGTTCGTGGATTTTCAGAATGAAGCAGAATGAAATTCAGAATGAAAGAGCATGGGCCTTTTAAATAACTACTTGCATTTGCACAAAACAAGAGAGTGAGACGGTCTTCCATCGACTTATGGCCGAGCTCTGCATTCTCGTTTGCTGTAATGTAGGTCCTCTTAGGTGTCTTTATCCAAAAAAGTCCCGTCTCATCGCAATTAACATCTTGTAATTAATCGGAATACAATGAAAGAGTAATTGCATAGGTAGGCCTGGCTAATAGGTCGATTGGGATGTACTATTTAAAATCTCTCGATCGTTGAGGGGCTATTGGTGATACAAACAGGTCATTGTAATTCTACAAGGTTTTGTCGATTAAATATTTCAAGCAAAAATTAATATTATTTATGGCTGTTATATCAGATTAAACAGGAATCGAAAAAAATGATTGTAAAAAAATTCCCTTAGTAAATCCTAGTTATTGAATCTAAATGGGTCGTATTGGAGCAATTAGTACTCAGTTTTATCGTAGCGGGAGATACAATGAACCTCCTCCGATGGGCCATCATCCGAAGAGAGGTTGGTCAAAGTTGTGGTCGAAAGAAGGTAGAGAGGCTTTGAGAACGATTCACAGGGAAATATTTCAGAACAATTGGGGATACAGGGAGAGGGAACTTTTAATCATAATCAATGGTTATGCTTTCCCGCAATCGTTTCATTTTTTCATTAAGTGATTACTATAACAATTACCATCGCTTTCAATTCAACATACAAGGTATTCCTCCTTTACACTACTCCTTTCAACAGCTCTGACACTAAAACAATTCCGGAATACTACGTACTAATCCGACCCAATTAGAACTGAATACTACTCAAGAATTACGTATAATGCATTTGAAAACATAAAGCGACAAAAGCGAATCGGTAAACGGAATTTGTTTTCACTGTTTTTCGGAAAAAAAAACTTTCTTTACTTCATTTGGGAGCGCTATTTGAGTTTTATAGTTCTGTCCGTCGATGAAAGAATCTACATTAAACATAATCCGGTCTCCCGGATGGACAAGTGGGCAGCGGGCTCGAGTTTGGTTAAAGCGGTCCCGGGTTTGATCCCCGGTGGAAGCTCAATGTGCGAAAACCGCATTTGTTCCGCATGTGCGAAATGGCCTCAGCTAATGAAGCAATTTTCATAACACCACTACTAAAATAATCCACATTCGATAATTTTATTGTTCTCAAAACAAATCAGAGACTTACTTCGTATTTTCCACAAACTTTGCGGATATGACGAAGTACGTTTCTGATTTGTTTTAGATATCGTTCCACAATTTCAGGCCAGAGCACTTGGATTTTATTAATAATCCTCATTTAACGTTAGAAAAAAGTTCCCCGACTCAAAATTGTAAGTCGTCCAATACGTCTAAATCGCCTAAGAAATATGAAAAATACTCAGTTATAGTTCATCCTTAGATGATAGCTCCACCACTGAGGAGGGTTTACTGTTTATTTAATCAACCATTACAATATTTTACTCCAAATGTAGTAAATTGGGCAACGAGCGAGGAAGAAGAGAGGGACTTAAATATAAATACATGTATTAGTAAAAAAGGGAAAATACTATACGGAATTCTCAACTCATTGAGGAAAAAAATATGAATGAATATTCTAAGCCGCAATGACAACTTAGATCAAAGCTCTTATTCACATGATCGATGCAAGTGGAGGAAAAAATGCAAGATGCAGCCTCGGTTGCACAGGTCAACGCACCTCAAGATGAGGTTTGTTGTGAATGCCGAAGATTTGACGAGGGCGATTTGCGCGGGAGAGGAAGATTTTATTGGGGAGTGAAAATGTTTCAAAGCATGACGAAGACCCAATATGGAAAGGGAAGGGATCGATAGCCGCTCGTCGTACTTTTCCTTTTGGGATGGAGCACTTTAGTCAACGTCATCTTCGCAGGTCAAACTCCCGTCATGCGTGGAGCAAAACCAATCACACAACTCTTCTGCTACAAGCACAGTCATCACTTTTTCCGCCGCCACTCTTCATCCTAACTCCGACACATTCTATCCTTGCAGCTCTCCTATACCTTTCACGTCTGAAGATATTTTCCCTCTTCATGGAGCCCTTTCCAATCTCGACCGCTCTTTCCTTCAATTTGCCTATACGGCAAGAACCGCTTCGGACCACAGTTACATCTACATCAATTGTCTTTTGAACCTATCATCGGCTGTTATCAACACACGATTTAACTGCCTTATTGCTATTAGAATATTTAGAACATTGTAGTGAAGAGACAGCAGTGGTAAAGGTAGAATCGTGCTCCGTTATTCTTCTATTAAGCTTTATTTCATGTATTGATAACTAGTGCAATTAAACCGAGAGGAACGATATTTACTCTTGGATTTGAAATTATTTCCCTCCGGCAAAATTGTGTAAATGGCACTACTAGCTTAATTATGCCACACCAGAGCCGAATGAACGAGTTTTGCTGCGCTGATCAGAGGAGAATATTGCTCCCATAGATGTGTACTCGTAAATGCTCATATCTCATTAAGTGGGAAGTCTTGAGAGGGAAGAGAATTCAATATATTAGTACTGTTTTGTTTTTCTTACCATATTTTTAACATTTACTCTCAATAAACCTGATTTATTACTTTGATGATTCATGGAAGCCAATTAAAGCCGAGAGTATTTGGTTCACGGGCTGAAATCAAGATCTCCTCTACAAATATTCGAATTCACAATCATATCTGGAGAATAAGGAAATGAAATTTCCTTAGATGTGACTAATTATGTTAAAGATCATAATTTAATATTTTCATGACGTTGTATGTCCGCAAATTCAATTTAAGTGTATGGATAAAACAGTTCCAGGAAAATTGACCTCACCGTATCCTTTATAGTTGCGACTCATGATTTTTATTTAACGTGAATAAATCTATATAATTCGCTGAATAATGTTTTTAGATGATACACAAACAATAATTTAGCTTATTAATACCTGTAAGTAATTTTTTAATAATCTCAGTTTAATACACGAACGCTTTCATATCAGTTTCATTTTTATTAATCCACATTATCTTCATGCGTGATACCAGGTTTTTCAGGGGCACCATTGATTTTCTTTGCCTTCGTATTTGCAGGAACACAACCCATGACTTCAAAATCTTCATAAATATTGTCTGTTTTTCTGAAAAAGGAATTGAATCGATATTTTAGCATCAGTAAGAATTCAAGAGTTGCAATCCCTGATAAGAGGTTAACGAGCGAATCCGCCGAAGTAACCAATCGATTAATCACGGTTGGAAGTCTGCTACAGCTTTATTGAACCAACTGGAGACCAGAGAAGAATCGTGAAAAACTAAGAGAAGAAACCCTATTTATAAGCTATTACCTATTATATTCCAGTCTTTCAGTTAGAAGTCAATCAAGAAGGAACAAGTTTAGCACGTAAACTTCAAAGACAATCAAAGTACCGGATACAGAAATGCAAACAAGAGGAAAATTGAATAAAAGTAAAGAAAAAGAAACCTTGGCAGTATACATTTTGGGTGACGATTATTAGTAGCTTTCAATATGAAAACCTCCACAGAAAATGACCAAACTGGCAATGAATCGATTATCTTATCAGCGCAAATTCCTAATAGGCTTATCTCCTCCTTTGATTCTCTAGTGGAGAGATAAGCCCAGATTCGACGTCAGAATTGGAAACCAAGAGTTGCTTTATCGTAACTGCTGATTTTCAAGTCATTTAATCGCAAATTGAGGAAGAAAAGATAATTTCACCGCAGAAGTAAAAATCTTACGTACTAGTCTGAATTCATACGCAAGTCCGCATACTCGAATAATTTTCATGTAATTGTGTGGGTTTCTTCGGAGGGTATACGAATTTGTGATTTCCTGTTTGGACTCGTCAAAATAGTAGCATATGCCATTACAAAGCCTTCATTCATGAATCGACTTGTATAATTCATGACAGAAGAGTTTCTTGCACCTTGGGAAGAGTAAATAATACAAAAAAAATTAATTTATACAANAGAATTGCCTGATAGGGCGAATGTGATGCTGGCCGTAGAGGCGCACAGGAAGTTCCATAATATCTTACATGATATACAATTACTGTTATGTTGATTTTAGGTAATGAAATTCATACTTCATATCAATTAATGAATTGAAATGAAAATTACATTCATTACTTAACATTAGCTATACACATTTATCATATTAATTATTTCATTTTATTTCAATAATTTGCATCTTTATTTAGAGAATTGCAAATAATTGCAGTCTTTTGCTCATAATGGAAGCACTAGACTTGATTGAGATGGAGAGATGGAAATCGCAATAGGTAGTAATTGATAGAGTAACCACACAACCACTTCTCTTTCAGCATAGATGCAAGGATAATGGATATTCATTCGTTGTAATGCGGCGGGTATCACAGCAAGTCGGAAAATAAAACTGTTGAGTGGAGAAGGTATATAGATTATATTTTCATATTAATAATAGTAACTACATAAATTTAGAGTATCGGTCGATTAAAAGGAACATAATATAAAGTCTGGAAACATAATTTTAAAAAATAAATACAATCGATCATTTGAGAGTACTAATTTTAGCATAATGCACCCAATGTATTTCATAAATAATCATAATTCTTTAAAGAATTTAACAATATTTAAATTTGGGAGGATCCCGAAGACGAGGGAATTTTTCGGGCGTTTCGATTTCGATAAATTATAACTTCCATTCGCCCTCAACGAATTTACGCCCTGGGCACGAGCACCTGTTGCCCCGCCCCCTCTTAGGCTCTGTGTTCTTACGTACAGGGCCGTGTCGATGGTGACGCGGCGGAGCAACTGCCTCAGGTGCAAATAAAAGTATTCATTTTCTAATATTAGGTGTTAAATAAGAAAAATATTACAGAAAGGAGACTTTTAGTATTTCGGATAAACGGAGGAAAGTATTTCTGTCTTTTCGGATAGTTTCGACTGGTTCAAGTCCAGTTCAACCGGCTAGAGAATAAAATATAATTTGCCGCGTTACATCTCATCTTAGGAATCAATATGGTTGGGCAAGATTCTGTTCATACAGTAAAACTTCTTTATTGTGCCATTATACGTTCTTGAATATTTTTTGGCACTTACTTATTGAGGGTGGTATTATAACTAAAAAGGGAGTTTCTCTCCTAAGTGTATTGTATGAGCATCGCTGTGAAATCTTTCTGGTAAAGGAAGAACAAAAATCTAAGGCATACTGTGAAATAATTATTGCATAATAAGTATTTATAAACTATTTTTGTATACGTAATGTTAAAGTTGACATACAGTACGAGTTTCTATGTCACCTCTTTGTCTTCATAAATTCCTAGACGCACACCATTCCGGCTTCCAATCGCTACCTCCGACTAAAATATATACATACATACAATTATGTATAGAATATGATCTGCCATGGATTTCCAAGATAAGTTAGAAAGCGTCTCTTACGAAATGGCTTAAGGAAATTCTTATTGGCACTAACTGAATTGGTATAAAATCGAGGTCTCATACGAATGGAGGAGGATCAGTTCAGGTGTCTTTTCTGGCATTAAGCAAGGGTGGATCTTTACCGGGGACACAATAATGAGGGTTGACTGTATACATTTCTTTCATTGTATATTCTCTTTGTTTGAAGGTATTTCCGGATTAATAATAATAAATACCTTTTAGAAAAGGCCAGTGTTTGAGGGAAGTTTTCGTGAGAATGATTTTGCTGGTATTTGTCAATGAATAAAATGTATTCGACTGGGTTTGATTTGGTTTTGGGAAAGATCGCATTGATAAGTCGTTAACATAAAAAAATTAAATCAATTTTAGATGCCACTCGTGGAAATCCATCGATTCAATCAGGGCTTTCTCAAGGAATTTCAACTCGTTGTTTTATTTCCTCTTTTAAAAAATATACAAACCCAATGTTAATGCTGTCGTTTATGCATGCTTAGCATAATCAAAGCATACGTATGCAATTTTATGTAAGTAAAGGTAGTTTTTATCCATTGCCATTAGGAAGTAGAGAAAAAGCATGGGAAGAAATGGACAAAGAGAGGAATTTTGGGTAAAGTGGTTAACTTGGTAAGATTTACAAGCGCGAAAGTCATCCATTGGACTCTGATGAGGATCACAAAGATCAGTAAATGTCCTAAATTACCAAGTGAAGTTCACTGCGTAAGAGGAGGAGGTAAGCATATATACAGGAGGTGTTTTAGTGTACGAGATTGGGTGCAGAATAAACGTAAGAAAAACTGAAGTAATAAGAATCGGTGGAAAAATTTAAGATAGCAATCCAGATGCAGAAAAACTAGAACAGTTGGACTTAATCTCGAGCTTAGGCAGTATATTTTTTTAGTAAAGTTAAGAGATCAATAGAAAAAGAGTAGAAGAAGGATAACAGTGGTGTTCATGAAGCTGAGGCAGCTATTGACGAAAGGCCAAATTAAAGATCTCAGGAAAGACTAGCAAAATACTTTCCAAGGAGTATTTCGATGCGCGGGTGTAAAACGTGAGACCTGAGAATAAACCACATAAAAATGATGAAGGCCTTCAAAAGGTGTGTGGCCTAGAGTGGAGAAATTAAGTAGAATTGATAAGAAAACCAACGAGGAAAGAGAATATGGGAAAGTCAAATATTGTGAAGGAAAATGTCGCAAAAGAAAGTTTCTAAAATAGTGGAAAATACTATAAAAAAGAGAGAAAAGTTGCTGGATGATTTATGGGAGGAATTAATTTTATCAAGAAGCAAAGAAAAGGGCACTCAGCACGAAACTACACGTAACATGAGGTTAATTAAAGCGTATGTATATGATAAATGAAGAAAGGTAGTTTGCCATTATTTAGATCATGTTAGAAAGAAGTCATCAGAATAGACTTTAAAACATTTAAATAGATGAGTCAATGAAAGTGCGAGTTCGTGGAGAAATCAGCTGGTCAATTAGAAAGGGAGAGATTGCCAGAAGAGATTTTAAAATTATAACTGCTAAGGAAGGAGAAGACCTCGCAAGAAATGGGTACCGTAAAACACGCAAACATCGGCTGATATATGAAGCGAAGAAGCGGAAGATGCCATTTAGATTAAGAATGGCAGAATTGCCTGATAGGGCGAATGTGATGCTGGCCGTAGAGGCGCACAGGAAGTTCCATAATATCTTACATGATATACAATTACTGTTATGTTGATTTTAGGTAATGAAATTCATACTTCATATCAATTAATGAATTGAAATGAAAATTACATTCATTACTTAACATTAGCTATACACATTTATCATATTAATTATTTCATTTTATTTCAATAATTTGCATCTTTATTTAGAGAATTGCAAATAATTGCAGTCTTTTGCTCATAATGGAAGCACTAGACTTGATTGAGATGGAGAGATGGAAATCGCAATAGGTAGTAATTGATAGAGTAACCACACAACCACTTCTCTTTCAGCATAGATGCAAGGATAATGGATATTCATTCGTTGTAATGCGGCGGGTATCACAGCAAGTCGGAAAATAAAACTGTTGAGTGGAGAAGGTATATAGATTATATTTTCATATTAATAATAGTAACTACATAAATTTAGAGTATCGGTCGATTAAAAGGAACATAATATAAAGTCTGGAAACATAATTTTAAAAAATAAATACAATCGATCATTTGAGAGTACTAATTTTAGCATAATGCACCCAATGTATTTCATAAATAATCATAATTCTTTAAAGAATTTAACAATGCAAATATCTTCAGTAATTTCCTTGCTCAACGATCATCATGGGAAAGAAATATACATTTAGAATAGTTTAAAAAATGATTAATCTCAATTTTGAGTCATATACAGTTCACTTCACATATACCACGTCATACGCTCCTAGATGTCGTTTAGAAATGTGAAAGTCAAATTTCCCCAATCAGATTGATATTTGCGATACAACTGGAAACGGATTCTCCTCTAAACTTCAACAGCTCATTTTATTGCTAAGGTACAGAGGGGGACTCTTCCCTAAACAATGCCACATCATTTCTTAAAACTTTATTGCATTTTCAACAGTTCGTAAGACAACATATAAAACTAGAAGTTCTGTGGATATGAGACGGCAGTGCCAAAGAACAGTCAATAGTACTTCAACGAAACAACCTTTTAATATCTTATTGTAAGCCTTCCAGCCCACTCATCTTCATATCGATTAATTTAAAAGTTATGCGTTTTAACAGACGCCGATCTACGAATCATAAAATTAAAATAAATCGATTTTTTTATCGTTTCCTTCTTCAAACATTCTTTTAAGTTTCACAGTCTGAAAAAAGTATTGCAGCATTCCTCAAATAAAAACACACGAATCTGACTCATTCGCCATCATTCAGTTCAAAGACGAAACAACAAATGACGTTCGACTGAGGAAGTAAAGCGATAGCATGAGCTTTTGAGTAATATATCCAGTAACTCGATACAGAGTATAGTAATCTCTAGCTTTGGTCCCAGCGATAAAAAAATTAACATTTAACCGCACTTTAGCAGTACGATTTCAGTGTTTAAAAATTGATTTAAGGAATCATTTTCCTCATTCAGTCCTTGATCGCCATGTACCCTGCTGTCCTATGGGGCAACCAATTTGAACTAGAAAGTGAAAATTTTGAAGATACCGTTTTCACGAGTGAAATAACATTTCTCCCTTCCTCCAGCCCATTGACTGCAGTGTAGTCATCCTCCAAAAATGTAAACATTTTACAAAATAGAAACAACATTGAGGTTTTCTTCATGAAATCACTTCGTTAAAGCTAGCATTGCTTCTCACTAGGAAATCGTAACGCTTCAAGCACATCTTCTGAAATTGACAATGGTTTCTTTCATTTGAGGAAATACCCCTTCCCTGATTTGTCACTAGTTCTGGACGGAACGTACGAAAAAGGAAGCTGTTCTTTCATTTCATTGGTTTCAGTTCTCCCCTTCTCACATGGCTCACTTGGTTCACCATGTGTTTGTGTATGTACAAGTATAAGATCAAAGAGACCAAAAATATATCTTTCACGAAATTACATCCTTCCGTCTGATCAACGGCGGCTTCTGTGCGACGGAAGACAAACAGATAAGGGCACTTCCTGATCACATTTAATGCATCACAAATAGAACATTGCACCTAGAAGGAGAGCACAGTATTTCCGCAACCCACCGCTCAAACTGAGCCAGCGCAGTCGTTCGTTCATTTCCTGGAGTAAACAAAAACACGCAGTCTTTTTTCCAATAAATTTACACCAATTGAATCTATGGTTCATCACGTGCATCCCTGGAAGCCAACAGAAAACGCCTGCGTTGCAAAAAGTCGGTGGAAAACAACAGGAAAGCGGATGTATCTTAAAGATAACTCGCAGAGCACGCAGCCATTTGCATTCAGCTACTGGAGAGGGTCTTCCGAACGTCCGCCAGTATTACGCTGAACTCTTCTTCCTCCTGCTTTGCGTGCACCATGGCACCTTGCACCTGCTCATAGTCGTAGCCTCTGCCACACTGCATGGGGTCCACTTTGGTTGCAGCCCCCGCATGAGCGAGGTAGTGCGGAATCTGCTGGTGGTTGTGATGCTGATGGTTATGATGCTGATCCACGTGGAACAGGTGGTTGGGATGGTAGTAAGGATTCTGCTGCTGCTCCAAAGAAGCTTGGGAGATCACGTTGGGATGGTGCACAAGGTGCGTCTGGTGATGGTGACCTCGATAGTTGTGGTTAGAATCCATGGAGGCCTGTTGCATCTGGTGCTGGAGTTGCTGCTGATGCCCCTGATGAGCGGAGGACTTGAGGTACTCGTCAAACTCGTGGACACCTAGCTCGGAGGAGGTTCCTTCCGAGTCTCCAGCAGCTGCCACCGCCGCCGTGACTTCTTCCTCTCCGCCGGACGGCAGCACCTGCTGAGTGTCGGAGGCCACTCCGCCCTCTTCTGCGACTGCCATCTCATCTTCGTCCTCTTCCATGCCTCGAGTACCTAAGTCACTCCGTTGCATTGGCTGCTGCCTCATTCCGTAGGCGTCCCCTCGCTGCGGCTGCTGGTCCGCTGCCGTGCCTACGAACAGTAACAAGGTTACGTTAGCCGGATGAAGGTGACATTTGCAACTTTTAAAGAATGGTTAAGCGCATTCAGTTATTCTTAAATAAAAAGTGAATAAATCCAGCTGGTTTATGGTCAAAAGCAACATCAAAGATAAATACACTATTAATCCTGAGCTTGTCCAAAAGAGAGCTTGAAAATCTTAAAACACTTGTGGCTTTCATATTTCCTTGTTGATAGAATTGTTTATCTTCATATCTCCAGTACCTCCGTATATGAGTTAGTTGAAAGTTATAATGAATTTTTTAATTTATTCTCTAGATACTTATTAACTGATTTTCTTTTCATCTCGATGAAATTTACAAAATGAATTGTAAATATCTTCAGAATAAGAAACTATACTGAAAACTTTAAATTTACTATTTTTATATCGTGCATTAATATTATGACGCCTAAGCACATTGATTTTTAATCCTATGAAAATCTTATATTCTGGAATGTCCATAAAAGCTATGTTGTTTGGGGTGCTCCCAAAGCCCAGCGAACTAATGCTAGTTAAGGAAAAGTTAATAAAGTAGGGTAAGCGGAAAGTAACGAAGATGAAGAAATATTTAATCAAAGGTTAAGTTTATTCACCTGAGAACCCGTCCCTCATGGAATAAGAGGCTATGTTGAGGTAGGACTGCTGCTGAGATGACGATGAGGTTGCTGGCGAAGAAGGAGACGGAGGCTGCTGCTTTACTGCTGGATTATAACCCTCCAACCTCGAGGCTCCTCCTGGTCTGCTGGCTTCCACAGCTGACATCAAGGGTGGATAGAATGTGGTGCTGGCCACCACACTGTTTCCTCCTGTTGCACCTTCCTGACTGGAAATCCCGTAACTCCCTCCTGAACAGGTAATGGTCGATGAGGAACCGCCGAAGGATGAGGAAGACATCATCATCATCAGACCAGAAGTCCCGGACGAAGACGGGCCAATGGTCCATCCGTGCGTGGACTGGTGAGACTGAGAGGAATAAGGATTATGGTAATGAGTACTAGCGTTCAATCTCTGTTGCCTGTTGTATGCAAGAGTTTTCAGCAGATGAGATGGATTAGAGTGTCCGGACATGAATGTTGACTGCCGTCCCTTCTCTTCCGACCCGAACTGGAAATTGTCTTTCTCCTGCTCCATGGGAGACATCTCCGGCGTTGGCAAGGCGTTGGAGACAGCCTCTTCACCCCCGGACGGTTGCTGGTGTTGCCTCTGTTGATTCGATGCTTGCTGCTGGGAATCGCTCCTGCCCAATGGCTCTGGGCTGCCAGTAGGCGATGCTTCTGGGGTGTGAGGGAACTGGTAGCTTCCATAAGTGGAGGGCGCAGATTTGTGGTGGACGTGGAAGGGAGGTGGTGGAGGAGGAGGAGCCAGGAGTGCTGCAGAAGGTCCAGAGTGATAGCCGACTCCGTATCCTCCGCCACTGCTTTGGAGGTGCAAGCCATTGGGTTGGTAATAAGGCGACCCTGAGGGCGAGGTCTTGGGGAAAGGGACAGAAGAACTTCCGGGCGAATGTGAGGGGAGAGGAGTGGTTTGGGACTGCTGAGGTGATCCGCGGCTCTGACGACCCGTTGGCCCTCCAACGCCGTTCCCAGCGCTCACTACCGACCCTCTTTTGCTCTGCTTTCGCCTTCTCGGCCTGTACTTGTAGTTGGGGTGCTCCTGCATGTGAATTACGCGCAGTCGCTCGGCCTCTTCCACGTACGGACGACGATCCTGAGGTGTTAGTCCGCGCCATTTCTTACCTGAGAAAATAATAATGGAATACAATTAGGTGACGTTATTATCGAGAATAAAACGTTGCAATATTTAAATAATATTACAGTTACACGAATACCCTGTCAGTGTCTAAGTAATTGCCGATGGCGTAAATTTGGGCGTTTATTATCACAGACATAACTGATTAGCTCAAGATTATGTTGGCTTCCCTAATGCTCTGAAGGAAAAATGACCAAAAGTAACTCACTGCCCTAGCAATTACTTTCCTCGATGTTTAGTTGATTTCACGCAGGTATCCTTGCTGAGTTATTCTAATTTTGCTGAATCAATCCTTTCAGTCCGGAATCCATTCTCATTATTGAGTGTGTAAGAAACGTCACACAACAAAATTGTAGAACAATTACTATTTTTGGAAAGATCTGTGGTGAGTATTGAATAGGTAGAGTATAAAATATACGTTCATTTACGTGTAAAAGTGGAATTCGAGGAAGGTTGATTGCAAAGATATTAGATTGTATCTAAATGACAAATAATGGGTTAAAACTGACGGAGGACAGCCTGGTTCCGATCTCAAAAGACTTTAGCAGGCGTAGAAGCGAAAAAGTCATAACAGGGAACATATGAAGAGTAATACTGAGTTGAAACTACAAGAATAGTTTCATTACTCTCATTTCAAGTTCACGTTTGGAAATACGAGGGCACGAAGACAATTTTTTATAGCCGTAGTACTGTCAAAAGTGTTTAGGAAGCTGAGGTCATTTGGCACATAGGGAACCGGGAAATCGCACCAGGATTCGAACCGGGATCTCTTTCACCAAAGGCGAACGCGCTACCCACTTGACTATCAGAGAGATCAAAACTCTTCTTTTCCCTTTTCAAGAAACGCCGTTCTATATTCTTAAGGTAAAATATTAAAATTAAGGCTGCTAAATACAGTGCGCGAGGCAAGGAAAAGTCAATCGCGTGGAATATCGTTTACTTATAAAAGAAACAAAATAAGATAATGCATTTTGTGTAAATCGTTGCTAACACGCTAGTTCCGGAAGGACTTCTACGTCACGCAGAAATGCGCCTTGCGTAACTGCTGTATACCTCTGGAGAAAAGAGCGGCCGAAATATGAAGGAGGATGAAGCTTTGGAATATTTACAATTGGAAAGTCGCTCGGATATCTCATCCCTTTGCGTCCATTTCCGAGCGAAATCCTCCTTTCCGTTACTCCGAGTGAATAGGCACAATAAAGGAAGAGAGCTTTCTCGCATACGCCCGGAGAAAAAAACAGAAACGCATCGCTGCGGAACCTCTGCCCCTTGACGGCCACCCACGCCCCCTTTTTCCCACGCCCCTCACCTCCCACCAACCCTAATAATTGCCAACTTCATTACTCTAACGGTTGGCTTCTTCGTTCCCACTGTTCCACGAACCGCCTTTTCAACGAGTTCCCACCGAATGGGATGTCACAACATCTTGCATACTCGCTCGCTCTCTCAAACCCACGTTTCTTAAAACAGCCGACAGGTGCTTTTCGGTTCATTCAGTATTACGAACAGCCCCAATCCACCATATCCGCCGCAACAAGCGGTCCCTCTTCAGACTTGAGGCAGCCCCGAAGAGAGACATGTTTTGCTTTTCTTTGCTGAAATCTCTCTTTCGAAATACATTTCCAGCGAAAATTAAATTAAATATGCTCCATTTTAGTATTTTTTGCGATAAGATTCGTTTTGATTAATTATATTCCGTTTTTATGTATTTACAACTCAGGGTGTTCAAGGTGAAACACAATATATGAATACAGATATTTCTTTTAATTTTGTCTCAATCTTACCAATGACTGTGATGACATAAAAACTACTGAGGTATGATTGATACTGTATAATGGCATTGATTAAGGTTTCTCTTAATAGAATGCTACGAAAAGTGTTACTCGTAGAATCATTGCGCTTCACTTAAGAGAACATGCTCTGTTCACAGCATTTTAGTTCGGAGAGGAAAGCAAGGGCAAACAACCTCACTCCTCATCTTGCCTAGTAAGCCTCTCTCCTAGTTAGCTAATGGTCGAGTGGATGAAGTCTCAACCGGCCTTCGAGCTGAATATTTTGGGCCCCCCTACCGCATACCGAAAGGCGGCTTGTAGGGTACATTTGTAGATGTACTTTATAGGCAGACAAGGATGCGTTCTGATGGATTCACATGCAATGAAAAACATTTTTTAGCCCCTGACCAGGGATATGACGATAATCTCAAGCGAACAATTGATTTTTGTACACTTCCATGACTACCAAATATTTACTGCATCAATGAAGACAAAAGGTTGAGAAATGGTTTACGATAGACACTAACATTATTGCTACTTCAAGGTAAAAATCTTATAATTTTATATCTAATCACCCCAGGCATGCTTGTTTCTATTAGATAAATATAGGAAAGGAAAGATAAGATATGAAATTTGGTGCGAAAATATATTTCTTTCGGGATATTACGAGAAATTAAGAGGAGAAAACCAACGAAAAAATAATGAGTTTGAAAGAATATATGAACAAATGAACAGAAAATATCCATGATTCTTCATGGTGTACTCATCACATTTGTGTAAGACGTAAATATATTATGTAAGTTCCCTTCGCAAAGTGAGGGTAATAGTTTGCTGAGGAAGTGTATACTTCCCGGATTTGTATAGGAAGATCCAAAACCAGTGATCTAAATAAAGGCGAGACGTAAAAAGGTTGCGGCGAATGGCAAGCGACGAGAGAATATTAAAGAAATGCTGTCAGAACCGAGAAACAATCATTAGCGTCCACTTCTTTTCGGATTGTTTTGGGCAGACGGAGGCCATTTCAAATCCCTGTCTTTGAAGTCGTGCCAAATCTTGATCAATCCACGTCAGATCATCGATATATCTTCCGACGGTTTTGTAATGTCTGAACTATTTGGGAGTCTAACGAAGGATACAATTAGACATTAGAGAAAAGGCAAGCAAGATTATTAAGATAAAAACGTTGTTTGATCTATTTTTTTCCAATTTATCCAAATCATCTAAATATTTACTATTATTAAGCAAAACAGAAAGTGAATATAGACCTAATGATATCAAGATATCCATCAAAAATCGGAAAGTTTTTCTGCAATCATATCCACACTAGACGGAGAAAATAAAAAAAAGCGCTGACGATTTATATTATAATTAGTGACAACAATAAAACATGATAAAAAATAAATATATTGTTATTAAATGGCATCTACAAAGAATCTTTAAAACACGCGCATCCCATGCATTCTCAACTAATGCAAGCAAGAGAGAGGAAAGGCTCGAAGAATTCCAGTACTCGACCCTGTGAACAGAAACTTGTAAAGAGAGTAGTCCTTTCCATTTTGTGCTGATAATTCTCATGTTCGCAAACATAACATTCTCCAAATATAGCGCAAATGGAGGCTAGTGTTCGAAAATCAATCTCAGGGATAATCTATGTTTTAGTACTTCAAATAAGTACAATATTTTACTAGAAATCCTTTCCCCTATTCCTTCTGGTGAACCACAATGTGGGCCTCATACGAAATCAATCACCAGGACCCTCATTCCATCTCGTTTCCTGCCATTTGTCTCGCTGATAACTTTCTATTTCCTGTGCACTGATATTAAAATGTACACTGATTACAGTAATACTCCGAATCACGCGAACTCGGAGTAATGCGGCTCTTGATTTTCCTTACCGTTTCGACCCTCACACATTTCGAATGTGCGCTTAAAAGAAGCTCTTGCATTAAGGCAAATAAGCAAGGAATGAAAAATGATTACCTGCTGCGAAGAAATTATGCACGAAAAAAGAAGACTAAGAGTTGTCGAATGAGGATTTTTATTTTTTATTAAGCTATCGATATCGAAATGACTTTCTTTTACGTTGCTCACTTATTAAAAAAGTCATTAATATGTATAAAGAAGTACAATTTTTATTAAATACTTTACCTCTAGTATTTCTGTTAGTCCTTGGTACCAACTAAACAAACTTAAGTGTATGCATATACAATGTTTAACCCCGACTAAACGATATTTCGCAGTCCCACTTATCCCGTAACTTTGGGATATCACTGTTTTTCGTAAATCATAATTCCGTAGTAGCACATTTGGAAATTATTACGAGGGTGCAGCAATGGGATTCTAAAAGTAACGGACCCAAAATTCCTTCTGCTGACCTTCGCTTTAATCGGCCATGTTAGTAAGAGTCGTATTGTTAAACAATACTTCCTTTAAAAGAAAATTTTACGTATGGGATTCTTAACAACAAGAAACGAACATCCATAAAGAAAGAAGCGCCACAGCTCGGAAACTGGTGATGAACTAGACTGGCAGCAAACTAGAGGAAGCACGGAAGGCAGCGCCTCTAGCGGCTGAAGATGAGAAGAAGAAGAGCGCGGCGAGGGCAAATGAGTCACGGCGGTCGTGAGGGCACAAAGGCGGCGAGAGCTGCAGCCGGATGGACGGACCGACGGACAGATCACGAGAGGCGAGGAATGTCAATGCGACGGAGGGCGTGCCTGTGGATGGAAGCGAGCCAAAGGGTGCCGGCTTCGACGCTCGGTTCCGTTACCACGTAGCAGCGATCGATGTTGAAGGATAACGACGAACTTCTATCGAAAGGACGTGTGCTACCTTCTCATGAAGTCTTATAAGAGGTACTCAGTCACTTGGGATTTGATCGAGAAGTGGATTTGTATGATAATGCAGAGTGCTTTGGTTGTCAAAGGATCGGAAATCGGCGAATTTTAGGTGAGGTACTGATGGGTACGTTTCAACTGTCTTTAATTTATGTGATCGGAAAAGCCTGGACGACTGGTGGATCCCCAAAAATTAAAAAGGCAAGGAATTGCGAAAATCCAATATGTAAAAGTGAAAGGAAAAGAGTGGGAGTTATTCTTTTTTGGACGGCGATAGCGATCGACCAATCCGTCGTTGAGGGATATTCGATACATCACGGCTAGAGATAAAGATGCATTTAAACTAGCGAATGAGTTTAAATTTAATTACTTCAAATAACTAACTTTATAATGAAAGATGTCTTTAAAAGATCCTGGAATCAAAATCACATGCATATTTACAAACTGAAATAATGATGTCGTGTAGCATTGTTGTAAGAATTTAATAATGAAAAGCCTCGATAAATTTCCGCGCACAAACGTGAGACGTAACAAAAGCTTTTTGCATATTATAGAAATTATCATAATAAAAATTTATTTATTTTCATCAAAGTTAACCTGAAATTGTGTCTATTTTCGTCAGTTTTTCTCAAAGTGTGCTCTACCACCTAATAGAGTACAGCGTTACCCCTAAAGAAGGCGGCAGGATCGCTGGGTGCTACGGAAAGCTTTTCTGTTGCAAAACTACTTTCCAGATTGCATCACGATAGGGTTTTAAACAGTAAGGAAGAAACGTTCAGTCGCTTTTAAAGCAATTAAGGCGATTCATGAGGCAGATTCATATGGTTAATCTTCTTAATTTTAATGTCATAGCCTTGATTATTTATGATATAATATTTATCGGTAACACAAGGGGCATTTATAAATGAGTTGATTGAGCAAAAGGACGCACGTGACAATTTGGAATTTTTTGAACGAAGGAAAATTAAATAACAATGAAAAAGTCTTCAATAATGAAATTAGAGAATCATGTCAGTATAAGTTTTTTGTATGCAATACACTGTTTCTGGACATACTTTTAATATTTTAGTACCTATTAATTTCTCTTTTGATGTAGATTTAGTGTGGGATAGAAAATCTACTATACTATTGATTTTTGCTCAAATACATAGATCACAACCATTTCGGTGGAAGTGAATGACTATTTTAAAAGTATACCCTACTTCCTACCTCTGTAGGTAATTGATTTAATTTCCTTTTTAGGAAAAGGCGGAGTTGTGACTTACTATTAATGATCCACTGATAGAATTTCTTATCACAACGCCATTTAAAGAATCAATTAAAATTCACACATTCAAGTCTCTGGAGAAAGTATTAGATTTAAAGGAGTTTTATTAGAAGTTCCTTTCTAAAGTCATCTCGAAATTCTTTCAATTAGATTTATTTTCTATATCATAATCACTGGAGTAATTCGAAGCCCCAGGAGAAATACAAATATTAAATACGTGCGGGATTAAGCTTAGCATTCTCTGCATTAATAGTACCCTTAAAGTATGGAAGTTTTAATAAACAAACATTGTCCATATTTAAGCGCCCAAAGAAATAAATTTTTAATGTCCTTGTATCATTGTACTTTCTAAAAAATACTTTACAGAAAATATAACACAAGGGACACATTTAAAGGTAAAATATGCGACTTTGATTTAATGTACATACATTCGTAAATAACGAGCATTAAATTAGTGAAATTGATATGTCTAAAAGTGGTTAATACTCATTGAGATAAAAGCACTGCGCGTCTTTAGGAGATTTGGAGAACCTTTTGGAATTTTGGAGATAGTTTTAAATGAATGAAACTTAACCGAAGTGAAATTTACGATACACACTTCTGGAAAATTTCCTTAGCTGAGCATTGAAAAGCTTTCAAATTAAAAAATTAAAAATGTCCCCATTTCGCTGATGATGGCACATACTTATTGGTAATGGCAGGCACATCACATCATCTAAAGGTTGAGGGTATACTGCTGATCGTTTACAGAAATTTCCACGAGATAAATTTGTAAAATTCATTCGCACTAATCGCCTGTAGGTTTCCTTTTTTGCACAATGAAATTCAATGAGCGCCAAAAGATAGAAAATGAGTCCTTATATTTGTGTCCGTCGAAATTTCCATTCGATACCGCGGATCACCTTTCCACTACATTTCTGTCACTTACACCTTTCTTTGGAAGTTTGTCAGCCCGAAATTCGAAGTTCCAGTCATCCTTAGCGCTTCTGACCCTCGCTGGGGCAATCTTCGTACATCCTCTTTCTAGCTTTTACCTCATACCTCTCATTTTCCAAAGCACTGCGTTATTTCAGATTGAGAGTAAGCTCGGCGAGTATTGGCAGCCTTCCGTTTCCCCAGGTAACGTTTTTCCGCTGCCAACAGACATTTTACGTGTGTTTCTCTCACTCAAGTTATGAAGTCTCCGCGTTTCTTTGGTCCATCTGGGTGACGCAGTGCATTCCGCCTCTTGCGTTTTTTCGTCTCCTTGGGATCAGTTCCAAGCGGCTCTTTCTTTGCCTCGCTCTGCCGTTGGAGAGTTGAGTGCAACCACTCCACTCGGAAAAACTAGCAAATAAGTGCTCAAGTACTCTTTTTAATGTTATTCATATTTTAGTTCAACTGTTCCAGTTTTTCTGCCGGCTTCGCGTTATTTTTAGGTATGGCTCCACTTCCCAATGTCTATCGGATTAGGTGAACAGATACGTCGGAGGGGTTGAGAACACGAATCGCATTTAATCTCAACGGTGAAAATCTATTTCTGTGCAAAGTAATCCCTCAGAGCAGACGAAACATGGTTAATGTTTATGACTTTAGAAAATTCAGAAACCTCAGATATGTTAATTTTGAAAATATCCGTACGTTGCTAATGATGGCGTAGATTTTAGCTGTCATCCTCGTGAAAAAAGCAACTGAAGGCTTTGCTTTCCTGTGGATGAAATAAGATGTACGAATACTTATCGATTAAATGGATACAAATTATGAATCTATGTAAATGTAATATAGAAAAGCACGGCAACTTCTTCACTATTATGACGACGTGATTGCGTATTCACATTAACTTTAACAGTTGTTGTAGTTAAAAAAGAACTCCAAAAACCATCAACAATGTAAATATTGTAGATGGTTTTTGACGAGTTCTACGTACATGTTATTCCAACCTCTGCCCATTTTATCTACTGACTGCTTTTCGGTTTGATTTTATCACACAGACTATTTCTTGTACCATGAAGACGCGTTTTGCATTACATTTCGTTGTTTTTTTAAAACATTTATATTCTTTGGTGTTTGGTTACACTGTCATTCTTTTATTTCTGGACTTTTCATACTGGTTTTTTAATTGCTTAGACTCCACGTTCTGGATCGGAATTGCTTTAATAGCTACTCTGATTCACAATCCGTGTTTCATTTGAAACTAATTAAAAAAAGGTTGTCGAAGGTGTTTGGAGTAATTTTCAACTACAACTAAGTCATTAATTAGTGGCTACTTCTGATCTTAATGTTTAATAAACAAATATTTTTATTCCCTCGTGTTTGTGTATCTAAAAGTGAATGGATTCAAAGTGGCAATAATCGAATTTCGCTTTTCCGCAATTTCATTTCCTTAACATTAAGAATGAGAATTATTTACGTGTTGGAATATATACGAATAAAAATTCCATCTTGCAAAACGTGAGTGTATTGAGCAACATGTAATACAGTTCATTACAACATTCAATATGCGTTGGACCTCCGGATAGCCGGATAGATAGTGAATAACGCGTTTCGAATCCCGGCGGGGGCTCACGTGCGAAATGACCTTAGCTGTCGAATTACTTTCAAAATTACTACTTACCACTCAATATACCTTCCGGTTTAATTTATCGAAATAAGTCGCGAAAATAGCTTTAGGTGATATTTTTTAAATTGCGGGAAATTTCGGAATCATGGTATACTCTGAGGATAAAAACATTAAAATGACGAAATTACGCAACAATTAATTGCCGCAGTTTCCTTATGGAGCTCTCGCGGCAACCACGAGTAGATTTTAAGATTAGCGCTCACGTCCCTTCCTCGGTCTGCAAATAGGTTTCGCGGACATTCATCCTCACTGCTCTGCATTACTTAAATATTTTTCATCTTCTATCCTTAGCAAGAATAAGAACGGTTTTGTGCCAGATCCTGTATGTCTTGTTCCTGGATATTTCAACCAATATTTTGTTCACGGTAATATTATCAGCCTTTTATTAAACCATCGGTCCTAGAAATCCCCACAAAGGAGGAAAACGTTTCCATTTTTCACCTCCTGTTTTCATTCACAGTGTACGTTCCACTCTCCTCGTTCTCTCCCCCACACTCTCACGTCTCTTTCCGAGTGATTTATCTGCTGGAAATGACCGGCTCGTGTACCGCTCAAGTGGGCGGCGGCGCGGGGGCGATTGGGCGTGCGCACTTCTTAAATTACTCATTTTGCATGGGCCCTCTATATAAGAGATCGTGTCACTGAGATGCGAAGTCGCGACTGGAGACATCAACGACCGAACGCACTTTGGGGTGTGGCGTCACGCGGCTCCAGAGGCGCTCTCCAACGACCGATCGAAAGAAGAGGCGCTGATGAAGTACTTTAGGAAAATGAAGGCTAATTTACAGAGAAAAAAGTCGCCTTTTCATAATTTACAGAGAATACCTGCTTAATCGTACAATCAAGAAGAAGGCCACTGAGGCGAAGCATCTTACTAAGCTTTTGGAAATTTGATGCGCAAGTAATGACCGGGTTATTAATGAAAGTGAACGGGAAGAAAGGGTGATGGACTCAAGAAAGTGGTATTATGCGTCGGTTTTGTTACATCGAAAGTAGACATACTGAAAAATAAGTGTATGAGGAAAATTAGAGTGGTTCTAAAGAGAGGGGAAGACCGAGAAAAGAGTCCAATGACTTTAGTGATTTAGACGCAAGAGAGATGTGCGTAGATTCAAGAATAAAAGAGAATCTATCAAAACACGTATGTGTTTGAAGTCAAAGATGAATGCAATCGTGGGGAAATATGGAGGAGTATTGTGAATAAAAGGGGGAAATAACGTGGTTATCTTGAAAGGGAAATTGCACATGAATATATGCGCTTTAATTAAGAATTAATCGAGATGCTGATATTAATAAAATGTTTCAGAAATTTTCATCAGCGATGAACATGTTGGCTGTTTCTATCCGTATCCATAATTTATTTTGAAATAATAATATTCTTTCTCAACCCTGAAATACGCATGATATGGTTTTTTTTAAACCCATACTTTTCTCAACAACATCTTGGGTGGTGATGCTTGGTGAGCTCTAATGGGCCGCATGTATACCGGACTAATAGATAAAACAAATATGCCTTAGGATGCGATGGGTGGTTATTTCTTTAAACTAGTTTGTTTTATAAAATGTTTTATGATTAAAATGCTATGGCACTGGCCAAACATAAAATTTATGAAACTATTACCGAAATGTGCATGGACGATGAATGGAAAACAGCGTTCGGTTATTCAAACAACCAATTCACAGGAGAATTTCAAGTTAAAAAAATTAC
>KZ308219.1:2060529-2128018 GCA_000376725.2 Ladona fulva | reverse complement strand
TATATAAATTATATTTTTCCATTACAGTAAATTTTCCTACAGTTGGTAATCTAAAATTAGGTAAATCCTTTGAATATTATGAAATGCATCTAAATGTCAAAGGCTTTAATTTTTAAAGTAAATACAATTGATTACTTGGAGGTTTAAAGTCTATCAGTGAAGGAATCCTAGGAGTAGCGAAAATACCAAGGATTGCTAGGACTTTGCATGTTTGGTGATTCCACTCCATTCGCGATCGCTCAACGCCACAGCGAGGTCGCAGCATAGGTTTTGGAAGCCGTGATTGATGCGGACAAAGCGTGCTAAGCACGGCGCCAGGCGCGAGAGCGAGTAGCACGGCCTTTATAACACGCCCACGCTCTTTCAGAGTCCTCTTGTCGATGAATAAGGGCTGCAACATATGCGTCTGCCAATCCCACAGAACACGATACAGCTTGATGAGTCATCCTCGGTACCATACCCACACGATTATTGCTGCAGTAAACGTGTATACTAACATCAATAAAGAGTCTCCACTACGAATTTTCGGACATCGACTTCAGATTATGAGCGGTGAATAAAGTTACGAGGACAAAAATCACGGAATGTCATGACATGTAATAGGGATGTCTGACACAAGGCCTGCCACTATCCTATCCTGTGTATGTTTCGATATCTGAGAGTAGTATACGCCGATAAACAGCGTAACGTATCGAAGAACTTATATCATTGTCCGTTTAACTACCTATTTCTTTCTATGAAAACCTTATTTTAGATTTTACTAGATGGCTTATCCATTTCCATGCAAGTATAGTTACAGACATTTATTATATAGGTAGTATTATACGAAATTTTTCTTGTTGGCGTTGACAATCTTTGCAACATTACTAAGAGAAAATAAGGATACAATCGTTGGAAAAAGTGGTTTTCTGATTTAACTTCACTGGAAAAAGTGGGTTTCTGATTTAAATTCACCACAGGTTTTGCTAACTCGCATTAGATAAACTTTTTAATGTGGCTCCCACCCAATAAGGTTCGATTTTCCTGATATTTAGTAATATTTTTCAAATTAGCCTTTGCTTTTGTTTCCAAAGAAATGCACAATTATCTGGAAGAGTATGCATAAAAAGTGTCCAATATTTTAAGGGTACACGTTTCCGTTACGAAAAAGTGTCCAATGCTTTAAGGGTAGACGTTTCCGTTACAATTAGTTATTCATTACTTAGAAAATATTGGTCAAAACTGCTCCTTTTATCATATTCTGCATTTTACAACATTTCATCAGCCTCTAATTGTTCTATTTAATTATAGCTGGCACTACATAGAAATCGAACAAAACATGTAGGTGAGGAAGAGAAAAAAATGTCAAGGCCCTACCGAGAGGAATTAAATGTTCTGAATGTTTCTTACAGTTAAGCTTTCGTAAATGTTATACGACGGAAGGCAACAAGGATCCTTAAGAAGTAGTTATTAGCACCTTAACACACCTTGTATCTTCCACTGCTTTGAGCAAGCGCAATCATAGAAACGGGTAGTTTAGAAAAGGCCCAATGAGAATGTGTTGGTAACAGTTCCGATGAGTATTAAGAGCAAGATCAGGACGATCTCCTTTGTGGAACTCGCTGAATCATAACATAACATACACATGCAAGGGATATGAATACATATCTAGCCTAGAAATGTATCTTGTATTGAAAGAAACGGTTAAGTATTTGCGATCAACTTAAGTAGAAAAGTTCCAATCATATTTCTTTTCCCACGAATGAAAATCATCATCGTTCTTGCGAGTTCCTCCCTATCTTATCGAATCACCTGCGTAACCCAAACCCGAAGGGAGATGGGAAGTGCTATCATGGCACCTTTGGCTAAGGCCCATCCATCATTTTCTCCCGACCAATCCCTTTGGGCCCTATCCCCGCTACCAAGAAAGTAATTAATTCTGCTGTGCGACACCTCAGCACGTCCTCTCCTCCGACTTCTCATCGCGAGGAGATGGAGAAGCGAAGACACCGTCGGAAAGACTATGAAAAACTTGGGCGCAATTAAAAAACGTTTGTATAAATCGGATTACTTTAGTGAGTTAGAGGAAAAAAAAGTAATCCCTCGACAAAACCACCTGGGAAAGACTGCGGTAAGTTAGGAAATAATCTGCGTCAAGAACAAGATGATTAATCTTCGATGGAATGTGTAGTGCCAGGTCCTAATAACTTAATCATTTTTCTATCGGTTGTCTGTTGACGTGTCTTCTGGAAGAGGGAGATACTCATGTCCAGGCTTAAATGCCATTCTTATAGACATAATTCTAGGCAATTTCGGAGACTACATGGTATTTACCAGAATCTGTTTATCCTAGATGCCATCGATTCGAATACGAAATTGCCTGAAGGCTTTGGTAAATTCGAAGTAAGTGATAGACTAATATTCGGAAGTTCGTTCAACTGATTTTTATGCCATTAATGTATGAAGAATATAACTTGAAGAATACTGTTCTCCATGGGATATTCAGGAAATACCTCTCTGGGCTCGACAATAAGGTATTACAAATTCTGTTATTGATGAAGTTGGTCATGTATGAGATGATTATGATGATGCGACTTGAAAATGAATACGTGTTAACTCTATGGACGATTTATTAAAACTATTACAAAGTTAAGTAATCTATCTGAATAGATAAAGCTGTGAAATAGAAAAATGTGGCAAGAGTTTTTCAGGGAATTTGTTGAGAATTCAGCAGCTAGATAAAAGCAGGAAATATTTTGGTAAGTAAAGCTATGATTACACATTTACCATTTATAAATGAAAAACAGATACTTCCTACTTCACGTCTTACGACTGTAGAAGCGATACCATTCATAGCAAAATTGGTATATTTCTAGATGTGCAACAAGGACTTCATGCGATGATTAAGAGAACAATTTTTGGATGTCAGTGTTGCTTCTGGAAGATATCGGAAGGAATAAAATCACTGATACAGCCATAAAAATATTTAAGAGGTATCTTAAAAGACACCAACCAAAAGTATTGAAGCTCTGAATAAATGATCCAGAAGGAGCTTTGTGGAAATGCCTGAACCGCAGTATCCATACATCTCAACATATTTGGGCATATTCGTAATATGGAAACGAAATCCTTTCATTGAGTGAGTTAACTGGAATTCAGTCAAATATTCATATTTTATATGCAAATTAAGAAAATGATACATTTTATTAAAACAGATTCTAGCAATTTTAATATTTTTTTCTTCCCATTTAGCCTTATCCTTTAATTGATATTAGTCAAGAAAGTGCATATTCAAGCATTAAATTAGTCACGTATGTCCCTTGTGTACATAATGCAGTCCATAATTTCAGCTTTCACTTCTCGGAACCTTAAAATATAATTAACTCCAGGAAAAATGCTCATAATTTCTTTCACAAAACCTTGATAATTACAGTGAAAACAGAGTATGATGGAAACTATACAGCGAAAACTTGCAATCATGGAAAAATGTCTTCGTCCTACCTGCGGTATTGGTGTTTGCATACACGTAATTTAAATCTGTACAGATCGGAAACTTGTCCATTGCAGAAACTTTTTATGGCACCAGGTGATTCTGCAAAGGGCAGATTTTAATGTATTATGATTGTATGTAATGTTCCAAAGAAATGTTCAAGAATCGTGATTTGGAGATCATGACGGTGTTGAATTGAAATTAGCAGCATTTTTAGTGGATAGTGGAAGTCAAAAATTCCTTTCCATAAACAATGGCAAATAATGAATGGACGTTTCCGAAAGATATTTCAGATTTTTACCAAAAAAACTCCCGTCTCGCAACAAGCAAGGAGTTGGTGAGTCAATGTTATTCGAACTCCACTAAACTAATCGCAGATGAATTCTTCACCAAGCCGGGATCAACTTATAGCTCTTTGCCTTCCTCTTGGTGATTAAAAGAAAGTTCCGCTTTATAAAGATTAGGTCAATGCAATCGAAAGCACCTAGGTTCCATCTGCGAGGAGACAGGGAAGATTAATGAGAGAGTTCACCTTGAAAGAGGTGAGCTCTCCGTTGACACTCGGTTCCTTATTCCCGAGGACGCATCTCTCTACCGCCGTCTCCCGCGTGATTGATGGTCCGCGTTAACCGAAATTAGTCCCTGGGCACCGCCCGCCGTTGAGGGCGGACGCCTACTTCCAGCCTTATGCTCTCATCGTACGGACTCAGATCCTGGAAAATCTTCCCGTTCCGCAAAAATAACGCTCTCCTATACTCGCATATGATTCATGTTGTTTTTGCTAAAAACATTAGTATAGAGAATTGTGAGATGCGTTCCGCTAGCACACCAAGACTAGACTAGAGTCCTTTATGGTTAGAGATGAATTTCAGGAAAACGGGTAAGGGTGAGTTTGCGCAAGATGGTGCGCACCCAGGAAAAATTCCAAGGTAGAATGAACTTCAAAAAAGTCTGACGGGACCGGCAATTGGGAGAGATGAATTTGAACGCAAACGCACGGACCTATGGAAATTTCCAAAAAGAAATGGACAAGAAAAAAGTCTGACGGGACTGAGGTTCGAACCTGAGTACCGATTGCCGGTTGGTTGGTCTACCCGTTGAGTTATCCGGCCAGATGCTGCTGAGTCAAAGAAACTCACGTGGACTTTCTTACCTTGCCTTACCTACAGAGAACTATGAAGAAGAAAGAAATATAGTCCACCGCTCATAGAAAGCAGCGTGTATAGTCTGCTAATTGCATTTCTTTCATAAACAAAGCAATTAAAACGTAAAGTTGACTGTTCTTATTAAATCATTAATTTTTTTCGGCAAAAAACACACAATCCATACATTAGAGAGCACATTTTCCAGGAATTTCCGAGTGCATCGACATATTTGTTTAAAAAAATGATCTCTTAAATGTGACTAAACGAGGTTCAGGAGCTCGAGGATATAGCTACTTTTCCCCTCCATATAACCCGTTGCAAGAAATGAAAAGATGCGAATTTTTAAAAGAATACTTTCTTACATAAGTTTTGCAAAGAGAGAATTTCATGACTGGGGGATAACATTGTGAAATGTTAAGAAAAGATGAACAAAGTAGAAAAGTCGCAGTGAGGTGCGAAAGAATTTGTTGTATATTCATCGGGCGTTGAAATCTCCGGAGGAGTCGAAGATTTCAACGCCCGCATTTTAAAATTTACTCCAACAGATAAGCCTAGGTATCGTAAAAAGAAAATATTCCGCATTCGATGGCTTGATCACCGTGAGAGAGAGACGAAAACATGCTGTGGAATAGATGTCGATTACTTAGGAAGTTTTTTTCGTGGATATAGGGAGGCTAAAGAAATCGAAGCTAAGAATGGTCCGAAACTATTGATGGTAAAAGACGGAATACGAACTAGGATACTAATAGTCAATTTTCTGAAAATAAAAAATTCCCATTCCTCTAAGATAAGAAAAATTTCGAAATTTTTGAAAAACAGTTAAAAATAATGCCAAAATAATGTTTTGAGGAAACATTCACACTAGTAGTAGTTTGTTAAAAGTACGTCGACAGCTACTACTTGGCTCCCAACAAGAATGGAACACCGCTTTAAAAAAAAATACGAATGCACTACCCACTTGGTGACCCACACACACACAGCTCTATGTATGATGGATGATGAAGACAATGTCCTTAGAGCCTTACGTAAACCGTCATAGATCATTTACAGATACATTGCTCCGTAATCAGTCTATTATCTGAGTATTCAGGGAGATTACACGTCCATCACGTGTTTTACTAAAATATTAATGTGCTTCATTTGCATGAAATACATGAGCAAAGAATACATTTCTTGACGAAATCTTATCGATGCACCGAAGAGTTAGAGTTATGAAGAATATACGACATCTAATGGAGATTTGGGAGAGATCACGGAAGAAATTAAAGAATATCCATAAATAAGAACCGCTATGAGGAGAATTTCTTGCCTTTGTCAAACAGTAGCAAATCCCACAGAGACATGACATTATTGAGTAAATAATGGCAGGCATGACGCTGCGAATATACTATACTAAGATAACTTTCAATCTGCAAATTTCCTCATGCCGCGTTGTATGACGTATTTCTTTCATTAAAGATATGGGACATAGGAGGAAAATATTCTCTGCTTTCAGGAAACTTTCTGTTTTTTATTCAAGTTCAAACTACTTCATTGCGCTCGAATATGAAACTTAAATGTAGCGATTATATTTAAAAATCTTAGAAAATGTTATTATGACTTCGTGTTGGTTGTTTCGAGGTATGTGTGACGACTTTCTAAGGCATGAAGAAAACGCTACCTATATTAGCGAGTCCCTTAGAAGACATGCTCCTATTTTCTCTCGAGCAAACCTCTCGGATTAAGTAAGAAATCTTGAAGCAATCGGGAAGGATTTTCTAGAAGAGAAGTAGAGAAGAGTGATTCATCATTTTTAAACCCTTGAAATTGAAGTCAGACATAGTAAAAGAGATTGGATAGAGGACTTTCTTCGCCGCCGGCCCGAGTTCAAATATCACTGTTGGCTAAATCTTCCTCCTCTAATCGTCCTCTTCTTTGCCTTTGGGCACATTTCGGCCGAGAGTAGGTCAACCGGCGATGCTTTAACTACGCGACACACCATTTCAAGGGACTCCATCAAATTAAGGGAACGGATCCGCGACCGGAGAACGACTGCGTGACACTCAGCTATTCACGCCTGAGGTTAGCGGAGAAGCTCAAAGGACTTACCTTAAGCGAGGCTGAGCCAACTCTTATTCGTCTCCCATTCCTCTCGGAAAGAAAGAGTCACGATAACGCTCTATTTTACCATTTCGATCGCTTGGGGTGAACCTGTCTTCTTGAAATTAGATCTGTTACTGTACTGCACATCTTACTGTTACTGTACCGGGATAAAGTACATACTTCTTGATCGAATATCATACTCTAAGGCTAATTTTGTCTTTCAATTAAAATGTCTTATAATTACGTCTTTCGTTAATCGCAAAGAATCTACATTCTTTAGCTCTATGAAAGCTGATAATTGTGACAGCGACTCTCTCAAGTAGACCCAATCACGTAGAGAATCTACTGCAGCGGACCCTCTTGATTACAAGAAGATTTTGGAACGTTTTTTCAAAAGAAATATATTTGAAAGTAGCGTATATTTTCGTAACAAATAATTTGAAGACGAATATAATGCAAGTAAACATTTCAAGTAAAATATTGTAGCGAAAAATCTTTGAAACTAGATTAACTTTTTAACAAATGTAATTAGAGGTTTAAGAACACTACGTAAGCCGTATTTCGGCTGATGGAACTCGCGTTTAGAGACTAAAGGGAAGCTCCGGATTACCGATAACTAGGAAAATCCCTACGAGCATTTCGGAAACAATGTCTCAAGGGCTCCACAATTGGAAAGGTTAACGGAGTGTTTTAAACCTCTAATTCATTAATAGCCGTGTTCCAACTTTCTTTTATTTTAACAAATGTAATGTGACGTAACTTTTTAATCCCAAAATCATGCTTCCGACTGTAATGAATGCCGTATTACAATCGAAATTATTCGCGAGAAAGAAATCTGTGATAAGTGAACTCCACGCAGATTCCAAAATATATCCCAACCTAGCTGTTACGGTTAAGGATGGCACGCGAAATACATTCCGAATAATATTTTTCTCCCAATGCGCAAATGCCATTAACTTTCGCGGGACCCCCGAAGAGGACGGATGGGGTGAAAATAGCTGCGGAGAAAATCTTGACGGAAAGTGAGGAGTGGAGTGTCTGTCCGCCCTGCGTTGCCGCAATGCTCTTTTGAGTAATGGTTCTTAGTAGACTTCCTTCTCGATTTCGAACCGCTAAACGATAAATCGAGTGGGAATTAGTGTGGGCTGCGAAAAGCACCGTTAGCGCCCAATGAGATTCTATTGTGCAGATCAGACGCACGCCTCCAGCGGACGATTCCTTCACTACAAATGTAATCATGTGCATCATGCATTCGTGATTACTTATCCCGAAAGTGACTATCGAAGAGAATCCGATAAACGGAAGCGAATAAAAATTATATACATAGTCATCAATAAAACAGACGGTATCAAAGTTTGCTTGGGTGGAAAGAGAGGACGCTTATAAGGAGTTCATCATTACTTTTCTGAATTAATTATTCTAGCCTAGGGAATTTATTTTACTAAACAATCATAATCCTGTTGAATTTCTTTTCTATTTCTTTTTTAAATTTCTCTTCTATTTATTTATTTCCCAATGCCCCCACAAACATCCATTTACTGGAAAAGTACAGTGTTGGGCTTAAACATTATTAACGGAATTAAAATAACGGTTCCCAGAATTTCTTTTGCGAAAATTTCTTCAATACCCCGCCTAAATTATTCTGCTGATCCTTTTTCATTGCCTAGAGACACTTATTTGTATTTCTTTGCCTCACACCAGACAAAATCAGTACTGAAATAATACCTATAAGTCTTCTTGATTTTAAATAGCAATGTGTCATATAACTTTGTTATGATTTTTTGGAAACTCCTTCGTTATATTTACACAAGATATTGACGACTTAACTTTACATGAAAAACAATCAAAATCATCAACTAAGCAATCACTTATTCATCCTTTTTCCATAAACTTCCAGCTACTATCCCTAACCAGACTTTTCCAGCTTACACTCATCAACTATCAAGTCTCAAACAAATAGCTGGTTTATTCTCTTATCTTTACACAAACGTTGTCTTTTAGCCCAATGATGACTCCTAGCACATTCTGCTGAAATCGAATTAAGCTGACCAAAATTACAAAATAAGTTTTCATGACCGCAAAACTCGAACTTGTGATAAGTATTGAGAAAGGAATGTCACAAATGATTTTGATTAATATTTATCATATTCTTTAATCATTAAATATGTAAAAAGTTATACTTGACCGATTTTCACAGAAAGCGATACATCCTAATGAATCTCAGAGATAACCGGAATCGGTGAGAGGATAGAAAATATTATGATGAGTTATTCTATTATGATTGTCATCCGCCGTAGATGTAGTGATCAAGTGTTCTTGTTCATGTTCTCGTAAAACTTAAATGACATAATTTTGGACAACTTCCTTCAATCTTTCCAAAAACATGGATATGAACATAAAATAGGAAACGGAGATAAAGAATCGCATTTAGCAGAGAGCCTACATACACCTGACTTTTCAGTATTAAACACAGCCAGACATAAAAAAGAAAAAAGTTTGATAAAAAATAAAGTGAAAATATTGCAAACATTTCTGGGGCATATATATGAGAATGGAAGGTGAAACTTAAGAAGCAGCAACCCAAGTTAGGAAGAAATAGAAAGAATAATTGACACAATAAGTAAAAGAAGAATTTTCATCACGGAAACATGAAGAGTATGGATAAAAGACTGAATTATATAATGATCAGTCTGCTTCAGCTTCCTCAACAGCCCAAAGTTGCAAGTAACATGGAAGTTAATAGTGATGCAATGAAAATGAAAATAACAGAGCACAAAGAAAACATGAAAGGACTAAAGAAAACAACTCCTAGGACTGAGAAAAAAATTAATAAAAGAAAAGAGGAGGTTTATGAAGAGAGGGACAGCAACAGAAGGAAAGAGCAACAGAGAGGTGGAATGAAGAAACACTGAACGAATAAAAAGAAAAAAAGGATACGAATCGCGAGTCTTATTTTGAGACTTTCGCGGATCGAAGAGGAAAGAAACAGAATTTTCCGGCCAATCTGGGAAGAAGAGGATTCATCAGTTGCGCGACTTTTTAGCAACGACGTTCGCATTCGGCGCTTTAAGCACCGTCATCATCAGACAAAGAAACAAACCAGTAGCATCAAAAGGTGGAGTAGTAATTAGTTATTTTATATTCGAGACTCCGCACAAAGATGACTTCTTTCATCGTTTACAGTTTGTATTCAATGTATCGCTGGATCGACTCAGGAATGGATTCAACGCGCAACGTGCCCTCACTTCTTCCATATTTAGCCCAATTTTCCCGAACCTCCGAGATTAGTTCCGCCGAAATTGGGCTGCGTCTCCATTTATTTCGTTCGCAAATCACAGAGTCGCTCAGAAGATTCTTTGACCCGAGCGTCACTTGGCCTTCTCCATCAGCCACACCCTACGGCCGCCTCCCACGCGGCGCACGCGCCAAATGTAAACCGTAATCCATTATTGTTATGCGTATGATAGGGCGCCAACACGAGCGGGACG
This sequence comes from Ladona fulva, assembly GCA_000376725.2. Taxonomy (NCBI): domain Eukaryota; kingdom Metazoa; phylum Arthropoda; class Insecta; order Odonata; family Libellulidae; genus Ladona; species Ladona fulva. The sequence goes on along the minus strand of KZ308219.1, from coordinate 2,117,834 downwards.
AATGTCTATGGGGAGATTTCCCTGCGGAGAGGATGTCGTGGTGATGAAAAAAGGCAAACGTGCGATACCATAAAAGTGGAATGGAAAGGGTGAGTTTCTCATAAGTGAGGGCTCGGAAAATCTCCAATTCATCGCTGTATATAAACAACAGTAGACAGGGGCGGATTTAAACTATCAGAGGCGCAAAGAGCAAATTGAGGCCCTCACTAAGAATGATGAGTAAAAATTCGACTTTTCTTTCATAAAATACCCAAATATATATCCCACAGATATCTCCGTCGCTTCATTACAACAAAAAAACAAGTTTTTAATTACAATGCATAAACTTTCTGTACATTTCAACGAATTATGGATAGATTTTAGACTTTATAGTAACACAAACAGATTGATATATTCTATATTCGTATTAGATATACTTAATCAACAAATTTAAAATTCTTTCTTGAAGCGTAAAACTAGCAAAATTTCTTTTTGATAATTTATTAGCAGTCTTGTTGAGGCCTATTGCGCCTACTTATAAATACGCCCCTGATGATCTACATCAGTGATTAAAAGAGAAACAATACGCCATCTACGATTTGCACATTTCGTAGCATTATTTTCCAAATAATAAGAAGAGAAGAGTACATTTACATCTTATAAGTAAGAAGTCTCCTGAATTAGGTTTCTCTGCAAAAATATGAAAAGCTCGCAAACCTAACCAAGACTTCACATTAAAACTACTTTCCCTAGAACCTTATTTTCAAACACTCACATCAATCATTCTTTTATTTATAATTATAAGAACTCCCATAGATTCTCCCGTATTGAAGTCGCTCTTTAGCTATCATGTTCTACCCAAGTCTGTTCGTCTTACTCCTCTTTTCCGTAATTTACTACCTAAGAAAATTTCTTGCACTCATTTTGAACTCTATCAACTCCCTACATTTTTGAACTTCCGAAGACACTCCAGAGAACTTCTTAAGATATCTAATAGCACATTTTCAAAAGTTTCTTTCAACCATCCTTTATTTATATAGTATATCTTTATAATTCTAATTAAATTTAAGGTAAATAGGTTAATGCACATAGGTCTTCCTAAAAGTATGTTGATTAATTTTTAAGTAAAACTTAAAACGTTCTGTCATTCGCTGCTTTATTCACTATTAATTATAGAATCTGCTTAATGGCTATCATGATGATAACTAGTTTATTACAGAAATAAAGAAAACTAAAAAGTATACACTCACAAAGTATCTCGCTCGAACGAAAACGGTTTATTACTACTGTAACGAAGAAATATAAAACCGAAGAAAAGCTCTTAGGACTGAACCTGAATTCCTTGAACAAACCCGTTTGCTTGTCGTATTTTTTTTCTACCTTCATAATTAATTTAATATCTTTTGTTTGCTTCACATCCTAAATACCTCAAAGATTCTGAAACTTCAAAATTTTCCTGTAGGGTTACATTTGCCATGTTTTTCTTCCTCTAGAACTTACTCTTCTTAGTTTCTCTTAATTATACTCTTCTTATATCAAGTCCGTAGCCGTAAACAAAAATCAGCGTTGAAAAAAGTATCGTAGAAATAGTCGTTATGGCCTGGATATGCTCGATAGATATATTGCAATCAGCCTGTGGGCAATAACTGCTGGTGTACAAATCTAGGCGGTAATTAAAGATTGCGGATTAATAATACTAATTCCTTGTTACTTTTTTCTCACAATAAAAACTCAAGTCACAATGTCGACAAATTCCAAAAAGGAAGAGTATGAACGCTTGGACTTATGTAATAATATAACTTGGAAGGACGATGCCGCCTTGAAACTCCTCTCTTTGGGTAAGGCGATACTATGGCGATATGGGTCATGAGATCACCGAGAGCTTTGAGAGGTACGGTTTAACGCATTTCATCTCCTCCGAAGTAAGCACGGTTAAAAAGCCGAATATCTCCGCGCGTCATTTGTCTCCGAGTTAACGAGATTCCGCCACATCTTCAACTAGTACGTCTCCTTCAATGATCGCGCCACTCCTTTGCAAGGGATTTGTGGGCCGGAACACGGCCATAGTGAGTCATCGCCGCCCACGCGGCACGCGCTCACGCCCACCAACACGCCTTTCCGTACTTCACTTTATAACTGTGGCGAAAGACACGGTATTGGTGGTGCGCGGTGCAAGAAAGGGTAGGCGAAAAACAAAATTCTATTCGTTTTACCCTCAATGGAGTCAGTCTGAATGGGCTGTATTGCGAGGAAAGCAATACGTGTGAATGAAAGGAAACTTTGCAATATTTACTCGAAGTTTTGAGAGGGGATATTCCAAGTCAGCCAAAAATTTCTTCAATCCTTGGGAATATAAAATCTTGAATAACTAATACAAAATCAAAGTTATCGAGATTCTATGAAATTATTACGAGTTACCCTGGTCCTTTAAGGTTATAATATGTACCTAATGTAGTGGTGGTGGTAAGCTTAAAGACTTTCGAAATCAAGCTATCTTAACTGTCGTTCTGACTATGGTTACTCAAGCAACAGTTTCCTATTCTAATAAATGCCTTAAATAGAGCCTTTCTGCTTTTATAATAATATGATATATCTCCAGATTATTCTCGAGGTAGAGTTAAGTCTTTCATTAACCAATAGTTTATAAATATAAAATTGAAAACGACAGTGTCAAACAACCGAAAGTATCGCCCGACAAAGTGGATTCAACGAGTGTTTAACTCCAAACCGTAAGTGTGAGGACAGAACCTTTAAGAAAGCCTAGAGCGGCAGAACCTCAAGATAATGCCTAATACGTACATTGGGCACTATGTACTTCGGGTACTATGCACACATCTTCAGGGGTGACCTGATGTCGCCTGGAAAAATTGTTCCATATAAATACTTTCATATGAATCAAGTTTTCTTAGGTCGTTAGTTGCTTTGAGTAATGTCAAATTTTTAAAACTTTTGTGGTGGTCATTTTCAGCCATGTGAATGGCAATAATAGCTGATAACATAGAATTTTGGATGAAGGCTGTATATAAACGCTGGAGTAGCTTTACATTGGAATACCCGGTTGAAGCACCCATTGTAAACCATTTAAAAAAATCTTTTAATCGGCAATTCTAATTCTAAGAATAACAATCCATCAGGCTTCGCTACATATTCAAGCTTTGCAATATATAATCAAACCTGGCAGTTTTGTTGACAAGGGTTTATCATAGATAAAGTAATAGTAAGATTTTATTTTTGCGGAATAAAAAATAAAAAAAAGTAAATAAAGCTTTTCACTGGGAAACCGAGTTTTGAGAACTGCTGAGTCAAACCAATTACGCATCAGTTCCTACTTTACCACCAATACATTAAGAATTTTGGCTCTTTTTGTGTGTGCCGGCAAAATTAGAGGCCCAAGAAGGATCTACAATTTAAATTAGGTGCTCGTTAAGCAGCACTCTACCAGGAGAACGTTGCTAGCGCTTTCTCCGACATTTTCCCTAATTTCGCTCTCAGTAATTTTGGCCTTTTTTCTCCCGCCTTAATTTCTCCTCGTTTCTCACTCGGAATTGCGGCTTTTAACTACTCTCCAACATATATTACCGCTGTACACTCTTGAGCGCGGGGAAAATCTTTATTGCACAATATTGCTCTTCCTTGCGTTTCACTTGCGCCCTCACTCTTCTCCCGACTTCTGTTTGTTGGACCTTAAGGGTGGCAATTATCCCGGTCTGCGGGAGTACTGCACTCCACCCCCAACAGTTTAGATTGACCAAGGCAGAAATCGCAATCGCGAGAAAAGAAAGGAAGGGCTGTAATTATAACTTTCATTACTTTCAAAGTCATCAGGGGAGTACTTCAGGAAGTACATTAGGGGGTAGACTGCAGTAGTAGCCAATTTAGCGATTCCTCCGCTGGATCTAGCGGATCTTTCCTTCTGTTAGCCACCTTTTTCCTATTTTAGCGAAATTTCCTTGTTTTTCGAAGTCTATTACGTCGGCTCTCCTTTATCCGCTCTTAATAAAACACGTTTGACTTATTTTAAATTAAAATAGCATTAATTTTTGTTGATAAAGATAAAATATTCATAGTATAAAATTAAAATTGTGTAATTTATGAACTGATATTTGGTCTTTATCAAGGCGAGATTGATTTTTGCCTCTTCTTCCATCTAACCTGTCGTCGATGGCATTAATAAAAACAAATAAATTAGTGAATAGAAATGGAAATGAAATCTTAAGAAGGAGTTGTATTTGTAAAAAATCCAAGTAATGCCTTAGGAAAAATATCCATAGCTAAAATACATCCACAAAGAAGGGGGTGTAGAAAGCCGACGCAAACCTACTGTAACTGGGTACAAGATAAAAGATGTGAAGGAAATTGTGGATAATATTGGAGTTACTTGAGCAGTACTGTATCAAAAACAAAAGTCAATACAAAAATTACATAAAATGATAGCTGCATACATTGCAATAGTAAGTGGTAGTAAAATTATAATAAGATTGTAGTAAAAATCACAAAGGAATTCGCATTCTAAACATAAACATCAGAAAATTAAAAATCTTCTAAAATTAAAAGTAGGAATTTTCAGTATGAAAATCACTTATGAAGCCTTAAGGAATATAAGATTACATACATAAACGATATTCCATTTAATAATAGGAGTTTAAGCTATTCAATGTTGTTATTACTCGTAAGGGATATTTTTCCTGGCTTTAGCAACTATTTAGCTCATTTTCAGGGTGCATCTAGCGACATTTTCAAAAGTAAATTGTCATCTATGGTATGTACCGGCTGTCCATCTTCAATAATGACATTGATTTTTAAGGCATCGTCAATTTTTCAGGCAATTCAGGAGAATCTCATTCCTTAATCTTGTCATATTTTTTATTTTCCGTCAACAGTTTTTGCTCATCCAGCCATTAAATATCACAATTTTTACAAAGAAACTAATCTACGTTATCAAAACTGATGAAACCTCGGACCTAAAAGATTTACCTCGCACTGGTAGCACTTATACAGTAATATTTATTCATCTACTCACATCACTTATGCAAATATAGGCTGAGTACCTCAAACCACAAATGTAAGAAAATATTTCGATGATGGATAATTACTTTTGGCCAAATAAGAATGCATAGAAAAGTAATTTTGAGGACTGATCGTATGGATATTACGCATAAAACATTCAGCAATTTTTCACAGAGACAAAAATCTGACTTAGTTATTTCCTGAATTTGTATCTGTGCAACCTTAAGTAAGTCCAAAATTAGAACTGGTATAAGTAATAATCCTTGATAACATAGCATGTTGCGGGCTGATTCTACGCTCGAAAATCTCCAGAAGGCATTAGTTAAATTAAGGAATATAACAAATAGGCGTACGAGGCATGCAATTCTTTCATGCCTATATTTCGTTCAGGATCATTCATCGCGGGCAGAAGGTGATAATAAACTTTGCATTTAGAGAGGTCGGTAACACCAAGTACCACTATGTTTACTTCGATTTCATTCATCACGGTACAGAAGGGCGGTGCTGACAGAGATTACTCTAGTTTGAGCAACTGCCTTATCTTAAGCCACTCTACATTCTAGTACTTTCAATACACCATTACATTTTCCTTTCTTTCCTGGAATAACTACCGTCTTACTTCCCTCCTTCCTGTTGAGGCGATATATTTGAATAATATATATATTTTGTTTTGCGGTCGTCAGAAGAAATACGGCCGTTGGCGTTGGTGCACTCCCTCCCTCATTTTCATAACAGTGTCGGGGCGTTTCCACGTGACCTCGAACCCACTGACGCCCACTCCCTTCTTCATTAAACCACCATTCTTTGAGCATTTTCCTCTTATCGTTAGCTCTTCAGCCAAACCCCGCTTTGCGTCTCCCTTACATCGACGCCGAATGACAGGCGCTCTCTAATTGTTCCGCGGGTCGAAATCTGCACATTCTTCATATAACAGAATGATCTACGTCAGAGCTGCCTTCACGCGGTTGGCAAGTGAAGCGCAATCAACGGGGCGTCGATATTTGATTGCCGGTTAGTGGAGTGAACGCCTCCAACTAAAAACAATTGACCTCGTCTGTTTAATGTACACGACAATGACGAGAAGACAAATTAGGTTGTAATTTATGAGTAATATGAAATATTCATCGATAATTTCGCTATTAAGATGAAGGAAAGAAAATAACGAAAGCGTCTGTTGTAACAAAAAAAGAGTCAATTAAGGATTTTCAACGCTGAGATTGCTGTGACGTATGTCGAAAACATAAACAATTAAGACATCGAGTTCATATTGCCCCACGGGAGACACATGCGACGCTGGTATTGTTCAACCAGTCATCGGGTAATGTTTCCAGTTTTCCTATATGACGCCAATAAAGCAAGTCGATAGTATGTTTCCACAATACAACTTTCCAAGAATAAAAGTTCATTAAAGTCATGGAAATACAGTGACATGAAAAAGGTTTTTGAACAGAATGCTTTCTGCAGATCCGTACCGCTGTAGAACTCATTCAACATTCCTACGACCGTGCATTCGTCAGTACATCCTAAGGACTACAAATCATTTCTCAATAACAAAGAAAACCCATAAAATTTCTAGAACTTATTGCATTGCGCGATTCATCTATCAGTACTATCTATCTAACATCAAGAGATTTTCAGTCTTAAAGACCGATCTTTACTTCAAAGCGAATGGTTTACAATCTTTCTATTCGATTCGCTCAATGAGGTTCTTGGGGCTTCTTTATTGGTCACACTTCGGTAAGATTTCGCAATTTTTTCATCCCCATCCTCTGTGTATTTCACCCATAACGTAGGTTCACTTGTTAACGCTTAAGTAAGAGATTTAAAAACACTCTGAATGCCAGCAGATGGAAATCGTGTATGTTCCGGATTATCGATTTCTAGGAAATAACCTATGCGCATTTCGGATCCAATGGTTCCATCTTCGAGGGTAAGGAAATAGTGGAAAAGAAATTTTTCCACAGGTCTACTCTTTACAATTCGGTATTTCTTCGTCGAAATTTCGAAAGGTAGAGGTTATGTGAAAAAGGCACTCACAGGCTTATCCTTTCCAAGTAAAGGTTTTATTTATACAAATCCAAACATAATTACGATGAATAAGAAAACTGTGCAATGTGTCGAGATAATCTATTTTCGTAGCAAGAGAATCCGACTTCTGAATCCTTAATCTCTAATTTAGCCGATGGAAGTTGAAAGATTCATTTTTCAATATCGCAGTTTGACAACGGTAATAATGTACGAATATGTGCACCGTAAATACTTTGAATCAAGGATCATATTGTGAACGTGCTCAATTCCAAAAAAGTAAGTCAACAAAAGTGTTTTGACTGATAACCCGCTTTCCGGCATTTCCTGCTGGAATTTACGGAACGGAAAGAATAAAACACTGTGCAATTCCACTGGAAGAGAATTTATTGTGACCTAGGTTTCGCTGCGCTCGTAGCATCTTCAGAGAGCTTAAGTACCAAATTTTCGCTTCGTAAAATCAAAACAAAATTGTGGCGATTTAACAAAAAGAAAATTTGAAAGTTTACTTTTATGAAAGCAAAAATAAACACAAAATGCTCTGAACCGAGCAAAAGAATATCTTGTCTTCAGTATATGTGCATCAGTAATGTTGAACCTTAGAAAATAAAAGTACGGCAAAAAACAATTGCTGCAAATTATTATCAGCAGGTAGCAACAATAGACGTCGAGTCCGTAGGCGAAAAGGTATGAAATTAGGACAATGAGCTAAGATTGCCGCGAGAGGTGGCCATATAGGCTCTGTTCTTCAACCTCTTCTTCACTCTCAAAAGAGAAACGAGGAGGAATAGCGATCCCTTAGCTTTTCCATCCGCCGAGCCTTCCATTCTGAATTCCCATCCACCTCGCAGCCTTCACCTCGCGTTTGTCACCCACTGCTTCCCACTCATTACGGTACCACGTCTATTAAGCCTTCAGCTGTTCCATTTTCTCAAGCAGCGCTCTTTTCCACCTTCTCTTTTCGCTTGATTAGTCTCATGCGCTATTTCTAAGGTAAATACTCGGTTTCCGTTAACGAGCGAGGCTCACTTCTCTAAGGCGTTTTTCGATCGTCAAAGAAGCGAGGAATGTGAGTCGGTTATGTCCTTCGTATCGCATAGACGCCTTCTCTGATCTCGCGGGTTTTATTTTCGATGAATTTTGAACAATAACAAGCAGAAATAGTTATAATAGCAGTTATGTTTCAACACTATTTTGATTTTATCGATCAAATAGTCGCCCACTGTTGCATTGTCCTGTAAGTCACGGTTTTTACTCTTCATTATTTTAATTGCTTAACTCAATTAAAAAAGTAAGGAAGGTGATTCGTCCTAATCTACAAGTAGTTCATTTAGTACTACCAACAGTATCGACGAATGCACATCGACATCACAACGTGAATACGACAAAACATGGTCGTGCTAAGTCAAACGTTGTGGAATAGTAAAAATCACCTTTCTTACCTCTTTATTGAGAACATGGAGTTATATCCTTTAGGACGATTAATTTTAATAGTTAGCTAACACTGTACATATTGAAACCTCGACGACCAAGGTAATTTGGAAAGTATTTTAATCATATAATGCACCAGTATCACCACACGATCTACAGTATATTTTACAATAAAATGCGCTTTAATACCTACAGCTCATTCCATAATAAGAGAACTGCATTTAGTACAGCAAGAGGACATCATGTTTTAATCGGTACAATATTCTGGAAAATGCACCTTTGTTTTAATTTTATCATAATGCTATTAATGGCTAAGATAATGTGAAAGCCACTGAGGTTTGAATGATGCAGATTAATGATAATCATTTTGGTCATTCCTTTCCATTAAATGCTTTGAAAAGTATCATTTATATGTCTCTGCGCTGCACTAAGATGGACTTAATTCGCTTATAGCATTCTGGCTCACAATCAGTGGAGAAAGAGAAGGTCTAAGAACTCACTCCTCATTTTGCCTATCGCTTATTTCTCTCTTAAAGCTTTCAGGACTTGGAGATAAGGTTCAAATCGATCTTTTGATTAAGACTGTAAAGACAGACAAGTACCATGACGGGCGATAATATTTCCCTTTACTTACGAATAGCCAAATTGTTTGCCAGCAAAAGTAGTAATTACGACAAGATTAAGAAACTGATAGGGAAAAAAAACAATTTTTGACCTCTCAGAGGCTTAATGAAAGGGGATCATATCGCCTCCGAAAATTATGGGACATTTTACACCTCTTATACCTTAGCAATTGATGTTTACTCTCATTATTTGATAAATATGCGAAAATCGTTATTCACACGATCTCTGATGTTCCGACAAATAAAGTCATTCAAGGATCACTAATGCTGGTGCGAGTCTTTCGATTTTCACCAACAGTAATGATATTCTCTAAGCCTAGAATCCCTAACGATAAATCGTGCTTATGCCTCTATGTCTGCTAACGTAGATTTCTCCACTTCGAGACTTTAATGGCGCGATGTGTCGCAATCGGCGAAGTCGGAGAGATGTTCGTACGTAGTAAAAACGAAACTTCTGATTGCACGACGTTCATTTCCGATGTCTTAATATCCTTTCTGCGAAGGAACTTATTTTCAAGCACAGAACCAAAAGAGAGGCGAAGTGATCATTTTTTGCGTATTCTTAGGAGAAGATCTCGTAAATCTTTCATATGCAAAGAAGTTGCTTCCGAAATAATCTCAGTTACGTTTGGGCAATAACATATCGCACTTTTGCAATAGAAATCTCCAATAGGAGGTGTTGGTGGTGAATAATTTACGTTGAGCCCAACAGAAATATTCCGTCATAATACGCAGATAAGTTATTCTCAGAAATTAAAAACATACGACTTGCAAAACTAAGATATCCTACAGTGTATCAAAAAGAATGGAATATATGGTAACATCGAATTTCTCAGCCACGATCAAAACACATCGGTAGTCAAGAACGCAACCTGCAAATTTATTTGCATGTTCATGATGAAGAGATCGAAATAATTTTAAAAGGTGAATTGGTGGTCATTTAAATGCAACTCAAATGATATTTGAGACGTCCCCCTGCCACACGCCGAAAGGAGGCTTGGAGGGTACTTATGTAGATGTAGACTCTACTCTGTTTCTGACAGACACCATAACAAGGTCCACAATCTTAAATATGGCGACACAAATTGCCTTCGACGCACGTCGACTAAGAGCAAAGCGAGATACAGTTGTTATGTGGTAGTTAATTTCATATACAAGTTTTCATTCCGTCATTATACCTGAAATTTGGATGAAATCCTCGTTTATATGCAGCAATCCACCAAATGATCAACGGATGGCGAAGTTTTATTCGCGTAAATGTTTTGTTTTCGACTTAACAGTTTCAAATACATTTCTGAGAATTAATAAGGTTGTTTTGGGAGGTTATTACCTTCACTGCAATTCCAGTCGGAGCTAAAATTGAACAAAACACTCGCCGAAATGGTCGCTTCGTCTACAGTGCGACTTTAACAAAAGCGCCGCGTTGAGGGGGAATAGTGTTCCGGTACTGAGCGGTTGCGCACGCGCCGATATTACCGACTGTCTTATGGCTCAGTTATCGTTATTGAAATTCCGCTCGAGACTACGACTTCGCTTATTAGTAACCGACGCGCGATCCTGCGCTCGTCATTTGTTTTCTTCCGATGCAGCGCTTTCGCCATGCACCGCGTCTGCAGCAGCGGGTGTTGGGAAACCCCAGATGCAGGCAACTGCGGGGACTTGTAGGCGGGCTTTGGAAAGTTGAATCCTGTATTGTGGCAGCGGAATCAAGAAACGGCCCCTGTCACTTGAAAATCTGGTCTACCCAGCGGGATGTCTCCTCATCAACAACCGAGAGATGATTTAATTACAATTTTAAAAAGTAACGCTCGATACTCGAACGCTCATCAGATGTAAAACATTAATTTGGAGTAATTTCAGAGCTTATCGTACCGGAAGCTTACGGACAAAATGAACAACTAACCTCCGGCAGTGTTTGATAGTAGAACACGTTTGTTGAAGAAATTTGCGTTACTCGTACTGCGTATGATCGTTACGCTATTGGTGAATTGATAGGAAATAGCGAATATAACGTGAAGAAACATTTCAATAGGCAATAATAAAATAGCAAAAACAATGAACACTTATGTTTCTCGTTCATAGATATATCATATCAGAGGTAAAGTATTACCCCCGCTGAATGGCTTTGTAGCTTTTGCGATGAACATAATCATAAAAGAAGAAACTTCAATTGTGATTCAAAGAATAAGGAAAGCTTTCATGATAATCATGAACATGTCTCTAGATAAGAAAAAAGGAAAACTGAAATAACCATTAAGATCTCGTTTGAAGGGTTTGAATATGCAAAGTGTTGATAGCACTATATTCATGATTTGATGAATAGAGTTTGATTTCAACCCAAGTGGATCGAAATAATGGCAATTAAAGCAATAGACTTTCAAACTACAGAGAAATAGACATTTCAATTACCACTACGTACTATTAACATACATTCAAATTATTTACGCGAGTAGGACCAATAAACTATAACCTTCGATTATGGATATTTTATTAACATGGGCAAAGTACAAATTCATAATCCTTGCCATTCAGATATTACACACTAAAAGCGACAAAGAAGTTAAAATTTCTCTTCAAAAAGAAATAGAAAGGCTTTAGAAGAGGTGTGTGGGTCATACATAAAAAAGAATGAATTTCTGAGAAACCAATTTAAAGGAAAATATGTAATGGAAAGAGCTGAGAGGGTACAAAGAAAAAGGCACAGGATTAAACGAAGAAAGAGGACTAATTCGATAAAGTCATGGAAATAGGGTTCTGTATTTCTGTTCTGTTTCGGGGCACAATGATCAAAAGATGGGAAAAGAACTTGAAGACCTCTAAATGGACATTATTACGAAATTTACATTTTTGTAAAATTAAATACAATATAAAGTTTAAGGAAAAAGTAAAATAATGAATATGCTTACGCCGGACACCGTGAAAAACAATGACAGGTTGTTATTAGAACCATAATTCCTTCATATGTCCACCAGGCTCATTAAAATTACCGTCGCGAAAGCTGGCCTTTTTCTGGCTGAAACCGGTCGTTCGTTAAAAATACCTGGTGAAAGGTATGAGGGATGTTGATTTCTTAAAACTTTGTACAGTACTTATATGTTTTATAAGTAAATGAGGAAACCATTTAACATTTTTCTGTCCGCCTTCCGTTATCGTAATGTCCAATTCCATAGCCTAATGCTTGATACTACTCGCAGTTCCCTAAGAATTCCTCTCCTCTTCAACCGTTTAAACCAACAATGATCTAAAATTGTTCATAAATATTCTCAATCATAGATCCAATGATTTAATTTAATTATTCTCCTTTCATGTGTCCTAAACGAGAGAGATGTGTATAACAATCATCTATCCTTAGTTCCTTCTGTTGATCAATTTTTGTAAGCTTTTTATTATTTTTTCTATTTCTCTTCCCGATAGTGTAGAATGTAGATTGTTCTTGTTGAGTTTTAAATATAAATATTTTGTTATTATATCTATTGTACATGCTGATTTGGATTTCCTAACCTAAATTAATGAAATTAATAAATAGCGTGCGGAAAACACATGTACGTATGTAGGCATGCACAGTAAAAATAATTGCATATTATAATTAGATTGAGCTCAATTGTCTTAATTCGCGAAATGTTATATAAATCAGTAAAGTTCATAAATCAAACAATAAGTCGAGAGCTTAAAATCTACGAAATAAAAAAATTATTGGGGCTCCCGGATTGCCAAGTCGGCACCGCGTTCGACTTCGGTGAAAGTGGACCCGGGTTCGATTCCCGGAAGGGGCCTAGGTGTGGAATTACCTCAGCTGTGGAAGCAATTTCAACAGTACTACCACTACAAAAAATAATTGTTGCACCTAATGCAGTGATTATTGATGTAATAACCCTAAATCTGAAAAGTAAACAATGAAGACATCTGCCCCATGGCATCCAAATATCGAAAAACCGGCTCCCAAATTGCCTCTAACAATTGGACTTAGATTTCATACTAAATATCGTCAGTGACTTAGCAAAGAATTTTGACAAGAAACAAAATGGAAGAACCCGCCACGATGAGCCCACAAGGTAAACAGCAAGCGAGCGCGTAATGAAATCCACGAAAAAAGGCCGAGGGGACAAAAGAATCAATTTCATTGACGGCTCTTCCCATCTTGTCTCTTTGGGACATCTACTCCTTAAGCCTCCCTTTCAGTGGATGACGGAGCCTCTTTCCAGAGGGAAAGCGATTCGAAGGGAAGATGGTTGACTCCAGAGGAGGGCTTAAGAGATAAGATGGACCACCAAGAAGATGAGCACATCTCGGGAAACAACTTTACGTAATCGAATCGCTCTTACCGCTTGTGAAAACAAGTCGATGGCCAGGCTACTGTTCGGCACAATCATTCTCTCAATGAGTGGTTGGTGTCAGAGGAGACGCAGAATCAATAAGATTGCACTTACTGTAGGAGTATTACGGAATATTTCTCCACCGCACAGCCGGTTTTCATTTTCTTCTCTTCCTATAGCCGAATTAGCCGAAAACTCTCCAGAGAGAGATGCCTTTGCAATATACGATGATAAATATGTGACTCAAGAAGAACCCATTCCAGTTGCGTTTGAAGAATCACTAATTTTTTATTCTCCGCTCTCATTACATATTCTCAATCATAAAATGGTATTAGAAACATGGGGTTTCTAGACATAAACAGATCATCAGGAACCACCAATTCAAGGCAGGGTGAATTAGTCGTAAATAATGATGTTTCCATATCCTAATTACTGTGAAATTACTAAATTACTACCTTTATCATTGATGTAAGGATTATTAGACTTATTACATTATTTAAATATGAAATGTCGCTATCATAAGAATGATATCACTATTAAGTTACTTAATACAATGAATTATTTCAAACCAGACGAGGGGAGAATAATGATCCCGAATACCCAAGACGAACAAAAAATTGAGAAGAAATGAGAAAATAACCGACTCATCTTTAGCGAGGGTTTACAAGTTTACGTCAAAATAGAAATACTGAGCATGAACGTGGAACGCTTCGTTCATAGCAAGGAATTGCTAAATTGATCAGTAATTATTTATTTTGAGTTAGGCATAAATTTTGTTGAACTTAAGATGAAAGTATGAGACGTTAAAGGTAAATTATCCAATTTAAGCTGAGCTTCAAAGATATAATCGACGCAAAGTTGATTTTGTTGGAAAAGAGTCAACAATGAAGACAGCTAGATAGCACTAGCTATATTGGTACGTAACAATATCCAATGCAGAGAGAACTGAGATGAGTGTAAAATCCGTATAAGTCAACAGTTGTGGTAGCAAATTACAGTTGTCTCTGGTCGACCGCGCATTTTGAAGTCGGCGTAGTGCAACGAACCACTTCCAATTCCCGAAAATCGATGGAATTTAGATATAAGGAATAGATAGTATCGATACGAATCGAGCCCCGATATAACTTCGACGAATATCCGATAAAATGAAATCCACGACAGCCGGTTTGTCCTCTTCGACGCGTAATTTTCATTTCAACGATGCGTTCGGAGGGAATCACACGAGAGGGCAAAGGAACGCTGTCCCACGCGTGCTCGGATCACAAAACGGAATCAGCAAGAGGTGGAAGAGACGTTGTAACCGTCTTATCTGAAATGACTCGCTATTAACTCGGAACAAAGTCTCCTAAGCCAGCTTTCGACGCGTGGATCGGTATCGGAGTGCATTCTGGTATAGGAGTGAAAGGGAGTGGCCTATGCTGATACCCATCACATCCTCTCTCACGTCTCTCTCTCTCTCCTTCTCTTTCTCCCCCTTTCTTCTTCCTCCGTTTCCTACACTCAGAGGGTCTTACCCATGCGCTAAACTTCAGTCGCTTCAAAAAGTCGACAGTCAATGAGACGTCAATACTGGAATATCGGAAAGTATTCTGAACGCTTCTTACTAAAAAATAATTATATTACTTTATTAAGTCAAAGGAAATAAATTAACAATGTTTTCAAAGTCAAAGAAATTTTCGCCTCAGGGTGGTCATGCATAAATAGGAAATGTTGCTATCATCAGTACAATGATATCACTATTTAGTTACTTAATACAATGACTGATTTCAAATAGGACGAGGGGAGAATTATGAACCCGAATACCCAAGATGAACAAAAATCGAGAAGAATCGTATCTGCATATATGTACTCTTGTCTCTTTCTTATTTCAGCGACACTTCCAAACTTCCTCCAAAGAGAGTTAGGATGGCTCTAATATGTTACACATTTTCTCCAATCCGTAGCGAAAGCCATTCCGATTTTAGTAAACATAAATTCATTTAATGTGAAAACTTTTTAACCGGTGAAATAAAACAATCAGTTCAAATGTAATGGATTTATGGCAATACATATTGTGTAAACCGATATGTAGTGGACAATTTTCTATAAACTATTGAATCTATAATATTGACCGTTTCCTCTAAGAGAGCAAAAAGACATTTCATGATATAACTTATTTCTACATCGTTGCCTTGGATTTAAACACAATTGTAGTACTCCGCAATTTTTCTTTTCTTCAGTTAATTTGGTGCCATTTATGTGATACAAATTCCGATTCTCTTTTCGGTAAAATGAATATCTGAGGAGGCAACAAAAAATGAGAAAATACATATTAGAAGATACAAATTCTCAGTATATCTAAAGAAAATATTGGATCGAAGAGAATACTCAGAACTCATAAAATATTTCAATTACTACATGCAACATTAATGCCGTGATTACATTTCGAATTGCTACCAAAATGGTAAACTTTGCCCAGAAATGATGATTTCCTCTGTTTGCAACAGCCATTCGAATGAATACATTCCATAACGAACAAAGAGATCGAAAGAGATGTGATTTGCATTTCATGGGACTATTAAGGAGTATAATCCTATATTTGTAAATTTGAACAATACTAAACTGTATATTTTTACGAAAAACTTATAGTTAACTGTATGTTCCTCGACGGAAGAAATTTCGGGAATAATTAAGTGCCAATAGATAACAAAACATGAAATCATGTTACGCTTATCGCCTTTACACTAGTAACTCTTTGCATGGATTTATTTGAAAAATGCTCCGATCTGAAATCTTAAACTGCTCTTATTTAAATCGGATTTTAGATCCCCCAGAAGAAAACAATTATATAGGAAAATTAATGCATATTTTCCAATTTTAGCCTTTTTTTTGTTAGAGTGACTTGAGTTTATTGTTTGGATAGAACTTTTTTAATACCCAAATTTTATCCGTACTGACAAATGAAGACGCAAAATATTCCAAAAAGTGAGGCAATTGAGGTAATTTAGAGGAATCTCATATCTCACTGCGTTCGCGATTCGGAGCGCGGAAGATAAGAAATTGCTATCTTGGATGTAGAACTGGTTACAGTGAGTAACGGTTAACTAAAACTTCATAAACACATGTCGCAATAAACGAAGATAGTATTATCGAAAGTGGACCTCGGAATTTTTATGACATGTTTTAATTACGTTAACTGTGCATCGTTTCATTTTATGGTCGTGCCGCCACATGTAAAACTCTCCAACATCGCACCGCATTCTATACCATTGGATTTCGATACAGTACTCCCCATTCTGTTAGAGGCGGTCGCATGCATTTCATCGGGGACAGGTGCGTCCGGAAAGAGAACAGGTGCCACTGAAAAGGGGAGAGCGCAAGATGGCGGGGGGCCCGCTCTTCATTACATACTAAATATCACTAAAATATTTCTGATGGAATTTTTATCGAAAATGTCCTCTTTTTGTTCGACAGGAATTAATGGAACGGAATGAATATATGATTTTGTTGACTGAAGGCGATTGGGACTAATAAAAATGACCAACTGACGGTTTCAGGATAAAGGGTGTTTGAAAAGTACCACACTAAGGCTATTCCAGCATTCGCCAACTATCCTTCGAAAGCTTGAAATGAGGAAAATATTAGAGGAAAAAGTTTAAACTCCACTGAATACACACACTTTGTTACATATATTTCTTTCTACTCTTTTTGTTGTGCATAAAGCTGAGAAGAGTTTCTCCAATTATTTAGAATAGGTATTTGGTTATATTTTGGCGATTATGATAGCCTATTCCACCTCTAGGAACTCCATCATTGACTGAGTGTACTGTTATACTAACCACCAATAACGGGATACTTGACTATACGAGGTATTTATTTCATTCCAAATTTTCAAGGGAGAATAGAAAATCTTTTCTGCGATATTGTAGAGGAATTGTTCTGCATTATTATTTAAAATGGAAAAGAAGGGCAATCCACAAATAATGCCTTCATTTCATGGATCTCAATATACCGGTTATTTTGGAAAGATATTGAGATTTCCGAAATTCTTTAACACCTTATCAAAAAAAAAAATGCTATTTCAACGAAATGCCGTCACTATTAGATAACAGATGATATTCCGTAAAAAATCTATACACAGACAGAAAATGGAGGAGGAGAAAAGAAGAGAAAACAGAAATAAAATTAGTTATTTAATCTTAAATTATGAAGTTGTTCATAATAATGAGTAATAGAAGTTCAACGAAATCAAGGAGGACTTGGGAAAAGGTGATACTTAGCAAACAAGAACCGAAAATGTGAATAATGTAAAAATGTGTTATAACTGCTTTTGCTCTCTTTTCCCATTCTCATCTCTATTTTCTATCAATGCAACGAAGACAATAGGAATACCAGCAAAGGCGACTTCTTTCTTAAACCATTAAGAAGAGAAAAATATACGTCGACATACTTAATTTCAACTGCCAATCATCCAATTTATCCTTAAACTAAAATTTTGATACTTTCACATAACAAATAAAGTTCGAGATGGACTTAAAAGTGATTAAATAATACCAAACCCTAAGAATTTACTCATCCTCACTGACATACATACATACGATACTAAACATACGATCTGTGGGCCAGGATGCGATCCACGAAGGGTTCGAGATAGGCCTGATAATCTTGAAAAGGTTCAAATCTTTGCTAATAGTTTCCCAAAGACTTATAATTTCCCCAAGGGGGAAAGGGGGGTAGGAGTAACTTAGGAACAATTTATACAACTGCCCACTAATAACATCTTCGGCTAAAGTTCTGTTCTCATGGCGTAAAATAATATTATTTTCTAATATGCGTAGTCTTAACGATTCAATTAGATATTGCTTCAAGTGTTTGTTGACATAACTATGTACATAAAAATATACAAGCAAAAATATGAATATTTACTTCATTATAACTTTTATGAAAAAGAGATATTCGAGTGTTAGTGGTCCTCGCTGGCTATTATGACTGTTAGCAAATTAATAATTTCAAATTGAAATAACGACTCAGACCTTTATAGCATAGGAATTTCTTTAATAGGAATTTTATCTCCAATCATCCACTTGCCTCAACTATCATGTATTAAACATAGTTTCCTGCACTACTTCCTTCCTACGCTCACAAAATAACATCGCTCGCCAATTCCACTACAACATACCAATTAAATTCCTAAGTACACATGCAGACCACGAATGGCAAGCCCCTCCTCGTCGAAGCAGTGCCAAATTTTTCACTCGCGTGCCAACTGCCGCGCGAGGAGCAAACAGGTCAATCTGGGTCACGAAGCGTTTCCCTTAATAAAATAAAATATTTATCTTTCGAAACACATTCATTTACGTTTGAGTTCGGTAAATTCTCGCAGATTGGCGAGCAAGAGTGAATCAAAATAACGATGAAATTAATTCAGCGTTATAAATAAAATTTTCTCGTGCAATTGCCTGTTATGCTGCCCTTAACTTAGTTGGGCGTGATTATATATTTTGTTGCGTGCCAACCTGGGCACGCTTACCATGTTCGCCACCCACGACTCAGAGACTTTTAATTATGCCAAACAACGAATATACATCTGTGTGCATTCCCAACTTCTGCTTTTCATCATCAACAAAGATTCTGTTTTAACTGCCGATAGAGTAATTTTAGGGTTCTCTTAGTTCATTACAGAAATATGGAATTCTTAATATTGTTTAAGAATATAAGTTAACTCGTAAATCTTTTCATGAAACATTTCATCTCTTTGATATCGTTGTTATTGAAAGGAATAAAAAGTTTACTAAACATCGTATTTGTTTACATATTTTCAAGTATGAATGCATAACTCTCTAACTATTAACGTGTTTATTGAACATTATTATTTCTTTGTTAATAAGTAAATGCATTATTCCAATTAGCATGGTATTTACTCGAAGTTTTTATTTTCATTTATCTAGTATTCCTAATATGACGACTCGATCAATCTTACGAGATTATTGACTGACCCAAGGAGGAAGTGTTCGGTTTCCCCCATTTTCTCCACCCACTCAACCCATCTCCAAATCCAGTTTCCACCTGGATGCTTCCATCTTGTCCCATCTACGCCCACGATTTCCCAAACACCTCCGCAATTCCCCTCCCATATGAATCGCCCCCTACCCCGAAACCGTCGCCCCGTGCTCCTCAACTGGTTCCTCCCCTTTTACAACTCCCAAAAATAAACTCACCCTTCTCAGCCGACCTCCCTCCCCTCACCGACACCCCCACCTCCACGGTCCCATCTCCGCTCGGCGTCAGCAGCAGGTCCGCCTCGGGCAGGGCCTTCCACCGGAGAGACCTGGTCCTCACGAAGGCCGCGACCTTTTCCGCAACCACCTCCCCGAGCGCCTCCTCCCCCAAATCCTCCGACCTCACTTCCACATCGACGTCTTCCACAACGTCCTCCGAAGTTTGCGAGATCTCCACCGCGTCCGTTATGGATATGGAGGCCTTCTTGAGCAACCTGTTCATGTAAGTGAGCAGCTTCAGCTTGAGGCAGGCGGACGCCGTTCTTCTTGCGCATTCGGACCTAAGTTTGGCCGCGACGGCCACCTCGAGAGAGCTCTGCCTCACGGGCACTTCATTTCCCTCGGTGCCCATCACCCCCATGCTCTTCATCTGTCTCCTGTGCGTCTCCACCTCCTCCCTCGAGGTGTCCGTTGCACCTTCGGCATTCACCGTCGGTGGCACCTCGATAATGATCGGTTGAGGCGCGACGGCCTCGCCGGGGGTGATCACGGTCGGCTTTTGTCCCGCCCCCGCGGGATCTTCGACGATCACCGGCACATCCTGCGTCTCTAACACCGGAAGCCCGGCGATCGGTCTTCCGGCGAATATGAGAGCGGCCGTAAACAATAGCCCCAGAGTGGGCATCCTGGCGGTTCGTGCCTCGGCTTGCCTTGGGGCTTCAGGGAATGAGGTAGTACTAAGCGACCTGTATGCGACCCGCGTGGTCGTCTTCAGCGGCACATCCTCGCGAGTCGGCGAGTTAGAAGCGGTGCTATTGGCGTGAATGTTAGCATCTCCAGCAGGACGCACCCTTATATCAGCGGCGGAGGAATGGTCGCGTGCTTCGGAGTACCCGCGTGGGATGGGCAGCGTTGTGTCGGGGGTGGGCGTGGCGCGGGGTCGTCGGCGGAGGCAGGAGGGGCCGCAGAAGGAGAGCAGTGGTGAAGGCGAGTCGCATGGGGGCCGCTCTGGTTCTTCTTCCCCGCCCGGGCTTGAAAAACCGGTACCCAAAGGGGAGGTGGTAGAGAAGGGACGGAGGGTGTGCTTTCGCCCTTTTGGGTGCGTGCGATGGGATTAATAAGCGCGGGGGTTGGGAGCGGCGGCGCGTTGAACTCTCCTGCGCACCGGTGCATCGATGCGCGACTTTTCTGCACGTCTTCGTCGGAGTGCGGGAACGGGTTGGAATCTACGCGAGAACCTTCTTGATAGATGTCCTAGTGGTTCTTAATTCATGTTTCCACGGTTTGTCGCAGAAGAGTGGTACGCCAGAGAAATGCGTGCAAGCAGGTTGCCGATAGGAATAAATTGCAACTTAGTTTCAGGTTTGGTTTGATATAAGTGAGATATTTACAATTTAGTGGTACCGAGACTGTAATGTCATTAGATACAGAGTTGCCCCACTCGATGCGGTAAGGCGAAGGAATATTTTCAGCGTTGATTTGTAAAATGTCGTAAGATACGTAATTTATTTTCGTGTGTCAGTATTAATACCGCTAGTAATGAGGATTGAAATTTATTTTGATTTTTTTTATCGCGCGGAATCTCTATATCCATATCATGTATCTCAAATGAGTAATTCATGGAAATTATCGAGAATGCGGTAACCGGTTTAAATTCATCGTGATCCTCTGAATGATTATGATATCGCATACGTTTTCGTCATAAAGGAAAGTGATCGGATATATTTTCATCTTGTTTTACATAACAAAACAAATAGTAAGCTTAATTTTCGAGGATGTACATAATTTAGAGAAATTACGACCTTTCATAATTTTTTATTTTCAAAAATTATTTTGGATGACGTAATCCGCGATTTCGGCNATAATTCTCAAAGTTATCATGTACACATGATTTGATAGAAGAATGCGTATGCAATACAATAATGCAAATTGTACAAATGCCTGACTGTAGCATAAATAAATGCAGCTAAATTTGCTACAGTCAGTCATTTTTTACTGAAAAAATTGTATAATATTAACTTACCACTTTTCTTAGTCGTTTAACTTGATCTTATAGAAACTATGAGCTTACACCGTTGCAATGTTGGCCTTTCGAACATGAACTCTTGACAATAAATGAATTACCTACAACCTCATCGAATCGCGGGACCCCTAAACACAGTCGCAACGCATTAGAGTAAAAGACTGACGAATAGCTCAGAAAAAACATTTTTCCCTTTCCGATTGCGCTTGAAACCACAGCGACGGCCTCATGTTTGGCTCTCCATATATAGGAGGATTGGTGCAGGAGGAGATCACCAGTTGCTGCGCCGTGTCGCCAACGCGACCAAATCCATAAAATGAGCAACTTCATCTCCCCTTGCTCATCTGAAAGCGGAAATGCGGGGCGAGAAGTAAGCGAATATGACTATTGTCACTCATTACCCCGATGATTTGTAAGAAGTGTTTTCTTGATGTTAAGGTTTTGAGATGTTAATTTTCAATAACCACTGTATGAGCCGCTTACGAGTCGAAACTCGAAGCCTGAAAAATTTTCCCCCGAAAATAGAATGAGCATCTTTGTCAATAAGGATGAAAAATATTAAGAACCCGAAAAACGCTTGTCGTTTCAGCTTAGTTATACCTGTAACTTGGAATCCATCGCTGTTACTTCCAAACGGGACAAATGTAAAGATTTAAGGATGTTTCTCAATTTCTGTGCACAATAACTTTAAGGGAACAACAATCTTAGTGGTTTGATTTTCCACCATTAACCATTACAGTAGCATTTTTTCGGTAATAACAATGATGATTGTGGAACTAATTCTTTTTCCGTTTCAGGCTGGGGATCCTCCACATCCACTTGGAAACGGCTTGTCCTGAGAACTCATTAAAGTGGAGGGATACAGTTTATAAACTTAATGGACCACGATCCGGTCAGTTTATAACATGATCTGATTCCTCTACATCCTTGATTTCCAACTGTAACTAATTCTTGAGCTGTCTATCAAAGATGGAGATTATATACAATACATTTTGCTGCGAAATATACATATCATTTTGCAAGAGATTGACATGTCCGCTGAAGGAACCAATTTTTGTGCAATTGACATTTATTAAACATTATTAAACCGTTGAGAGAATTCTTGTTTTTTTCTTCTTTTCTTTACAAACATGCCTTATATTCGGGGTCAGTCACGATCTAACGCTTATACTTAAATTTCACCTATTAAACACAAACTTCATGGTGAAAATGACCTTAGCTGTCGAGGCACCAATGAAACTGATACTACTTAAACTTTTAAAATTTTAGAGGACGAATTACACGCCCAAATTATCGGTATTTAGAAAACGATAGAAAAAAAACCTTGTACAACACAATAGCGATTGAGGTATGTAAAAATAAAGGGATTAGAGAGACTATCTCATCGAAGGAAAAGCGGCTTTCACTGACTAACGAGATTATCACGTAAAAATCCAAACTTTCGGACAACACTATGGTAAATTAACGTTAACTTGTCAGTGATTAAAAAGTGGATAATAAAAATAATTATAAAACGTCTTTATTTAAGGACGAAATTGAGACTTATTAGTCTCTTCTTACATCTAACCCTTAGTCATTACATATAGAATAAAAGATGTCCTGGGAGTTAAACTAAAAAAAGCAATAAAAGAAGGAACTATTATATGGTTTTAAAAAAAACCTAAGTCTTCACTTAGGAAAAAAATTAAAAACCTGCAGGAAAACACCCACGTGAAGAAGGGCGTGAAAAACGTACGAAACCTACTGAGAGTAGTAAATAAAATTTGCAAGAAGAGGGGAAAATAAGTAAAAGAAAAGTGTTAGCAACAAAGCTAAAGAAAGCAGACAATAAGAAATGCACAATTCTTACAAAATTCAGACAAAAACAGATGTTGGATTTGAAATTATAAGAAACAGGCTGAAATAATATATAATAATTGAGAATATTAAAATGAATAGGAAAATATAGAATAAAGATGAAATACTGAAGTAATAATAAACGAATAATGACGCCCACAGAGAAAGAGAGAGGTTTATGGTATGATCTTAATTTGATAATCTTACGACTTCATTAAGGCGAGACAGCGACCAGAAAGTCTTCTCTTGTCCATCTTTATTCTCTGTTCAGAGCAAAACATTCATGGAAATAAGCAAATGAAACAGAAAATACTATGATATGGATTAAATTGTATCAATGAGAAATACTTAGGGAAAATACAATAGACCAGAGAAAGAACCACGAGATGGGGGTGGAATCAAGCTGTTACACCTATTTACAGGAAGTCGAAATCTTAAATTTAAAGTCGGGAATTTTTCTAAAAACTAAAAATCTTGAGGGGAGATGAGAAGTTAGGAAGCATTTATACGTTAAAACGAAAACAATGGTGGGTTAAAAACAGAGGGATCGTTAAAATCGGAAGGAACCAAAAACGAGATGTGGGACCGAACACAACATACTAAGATAACGAACCGGATGATAGGTTCCTTTGTCGCGGAGAACACGTGGAATGAACCACTAATGCCTTGTACGTATTTCGATAACTATGCTTCCACCCTCAGAGGCATGTAGTCTCAGGTTCTTGTCCTAGGTTCCGTTCTATCTGGTTATCTTCGGTCGCATCTTTTTTTTTAGCTTGTTCCGATTTTATTGTTCTAGTTCCTACCTTATTCTTTTGTCACTGAAGTTTATTTACATCATTGTTTACCACTCAGGATCTTAACTTGGCAGAGTTTTTCTCATAGCAGTTCTATTTTCATTAACTTCCTGGTTTGGTCGTACTGATTATACATTTTGAAGATTATGGTTGGGAGGAGATTAATGTAGAACTAGGGGGCGGTGGCACAGTGGGAAGCAGCTCTACACGAATCCACTACCACAAAAAAAGCGATGGAAAGTGGCGCCGACTGGTAGCGTCGGAAAGCGGTCGCACTAAAGGTCTGCGACAACTGGAAGTCGTCGCAACTGCAATCCGTCCGCCAATTCGGAAAAAGGGGACGATGTGGAGGTATTCCAAATCGAAAACTCTAAAGACTTCCGCAACGCACTGAGAGTATCCGATAGAGAGTAACTCTTTGATCGACTACCGGCAGCGCAACTCCGCAGTGTTCGCGCGTTGGAAGCACCGCACCGCTGCAAATTGCATCCACCGGTGTCCTCGAAAGGGAAACAAGAAATAAAGGAGAAATGTTCTTTTTCGGGGGAATACGATCCACTAATGCGATGCCGGTCACGAAAATTAAGTCGGAGGGGCGGAAGGGAAGGTAATAAGCGAGGTTGCGCTGCAGGTGGAGTGTGTGAGTGTTGCAGAGGGAGGAAACGGTGTTTCCGGTCGTAATGGCTGGTTGACCTCCGCGAGGAATGGCGGACGCCTTGGTTCGAGATCCCAACGGCAGATGTCAGCCGAGCGGAGGGAGAGATGGAAGAAGGATAAGGAAATGAATATGGAAGCGAGGATTACGGGGATGATTAAAAGTCATTCCGGAGGTGAGTCACGAATACAAATATCGGAGGATGTTGCATCGAATCGGCGGAAGATGCGCGGGAGTGATCCGCTTTCATCGGCTACTTTCATCGGCGCTGGATTTCTCGGAATCGTGAGGCTTCGGAACGACTGCACTCGGAAACAACACAAGGCGAGGCCGAAGCAATTGGAAAAGAAAACGAAGGGTTTGCACAGCAGGAGACGTTTTTACATTATTACGAATAAATGAATATGGGAAGAATCAGAAGCTCGGTGCTAATCGATTCAAGCAGATCATAGATGTTTTATAAGGAAAAATTAACAAACAATTACCTTGAATATCAGGGTTTTAATTCCATAATCAAATTATGTTGAAGTAGCATCAATAAATGAATGCTGCATAAAGCGAGAAGAGCAAAGTTTTAGAGTTTCTATTCCAAGCGCAGTTTTTCTCCAAACCGGTAGTTGCACAATTTTCTAAGTTTGCCACTTAAAACATTTGGCAACTCCGCAAACACTACGATACCTCTTACAAACCAGAAATTTTAGGTTTTACTTCAGATCATTCGAATCAAATGCCATTCCTCCGATTAAAGACGTCGTACGCTTGTTAAAAACTCACCCGTAAAATTAATTAATAACCCTCGCAAGCTTAATGTCGTTAGCGAATAAAGTAAGAAATATTTGCGTCATGATCTTGCAACACGTATCATATCAAATGGATTTTCATTTAAATACTTACTCACGAAATGAAACTGTGTTTTCGACTTGAGATCGCGAAAGAAGTTCCCAAAATTCAGAGTTTGTTGTAAAGCGACACCCTGGCAATATTCACCGTTGTAGAAGAATGTATGGGAGAAAAAGCCAATCACATATAAATAAGGAATTGCGCGCATAGGCTTGATGAAGTAAATAAAGGTTTTAATGAGCATGAGAAGTCCAAAAACCATTGAAGAGCGCAAGTAAAGGTAAAAATTTAAGCGATAGTTAACATCCACAGGGATTCGAAAACAATATAAATAATTATCATAATTTTCAATCAACTTCATTGAAAGCAGTGATATTATACACGAATTAGCAATGTAATAAAAATATAAGAATCAAATGGCGTAATAAATTATACACGGTCCTCAGGCTCTATTGACCGATCAGACACAGCGAAGAATTCAGGGAAAGAGATTTAGGTCCAAAACATCATTCCTTCCTCATAACCTTAGAAAAATCTCACTCAGTAATAATGCATCAGCCCCAATATGAATGTAAACAGTGCAATTACTTAATTTTGGGAAATTGATACACCATGTTACAGTTTTATATTCCATGGAATAAGTAATGCTTCGAGCATACGCTGAGGTATGTTTCTTTCTTTTTTTTCCCCTCTCCTCTTCACCAAATCTCTTCTCATTTTTTGTAATTCAAATTCCGTTGACATAAGAATTCATTAATTAAGAATTATTTAATTATCGCGGAAAATAATTTTCTAATTTTCCTTTACTTTCTGGATTTTCGCTTACCTATGTCTATGTAAGAACCCTGCAAGCCGCCTTTAGGCGTGTGGCAGGGGGTGCATGCACCAGGATGCTACTTCCTTAATCGTTTAAGTTTTAAAATATCTTACTTATTCAATATTAAATAAATCAAAATATCTGGACAACTGATGCATATAAGATTCTTTTCACATATTTCGTGCCACCAGAGTATCCATTTATATATTAAAAGTAAATGTTAGGTACTTACAACAATAAAAGCTTAAGCAAGAGAATTAACTCGTTCTGTAGCATACCCAAGTCTCATTGACCGATGAAACGAATCAGAGACGAAAAGAGACCTTACCTGAAAGGAGAAAAAAGTTAATTATTGCAAAGTGTATAAATTTATCGCAGAATAAAGCGCTAAAAGAAATTGAATATACTAAAGAAGTTATTAAGAATTATAAGGGTGAGTTTGTTGCGCATACTTATTGCATATATTTTAATGATAGTTTTAAGAATTAAATTTAAGGAAAAACTAATAAATGGTTTGAGGATGATAGAATTTGGAAACTTGACGATAGTAGATAAAATATTATAATATCTATGAAGACAAAGGGTGTCTGACAGAGACACTGTTTTTAATGAAAAATATTTTAAGCTAATCATCACTTCTTTATGAAATAAGTTAATATTTTGGTAAGCGCTCGCAAGAAACATTAAAAAGAAATAAATAGAGTCATCATTTGGATGAGATGGATACTAAATATTCTCATCTTAAAAATATATCTCATAGGTTTCGACGTAGCAAAATAACGGCTCTTCTCAAGTAATGCAACGGATTAACTATTAAACCACAATGAAGAAATACAGCCGTCCAAGGAATCTTGAAGATATTCTACATGTTAAAGTCATTATATTTTTATACAAGATAAGCAAAACTGTTATTCAAAGGATTCATAATACAGAAGTGACTGATACAAAGTATTAAGGTTCGTTATATTGGAATGGATTCAACGAAGCGTAACGCATACTGATTAGCGAGTTGGGAAGGAAGCATTAGAATAAGCTGACGTAAAGAATTTTGAATGTTTCTCCAAATCACCCTCCATATTTCTTATTAAAGCTCCCTTCTTTTTATATCAATTTAGAGTTAACTACTCTGTTTTCCTGTAGTGTAGTATTCCCCTGAATAGGTTTTTCAAAACTGGAACTATAACTACAACTTAACATGTTCACAAATATCTGCGCAAGACCAATCGTTCAATTAATTCGTTTAGTTAATATCGTTGAAAACAGCTTTCAAGTTGAACTAATCTGAGTTAATATCGCATTAATAATTGATTTTGCAAACCTTCGCCATGTTCACAAGGTTGCTTGAAAAATAACACACATAAAGAAACAATAATTCATGTTTCAAAATCCAAAATAAAAATAAATCCCTGTCAATCCATTTTCTCTCAAAATACAGAAATAAGCCAAAGTTACCCGATAAGTGGGACCAACGAAATTTGCATACGCTGCATTCGCGTAATCCGAAATATATATATAAAACTTTGTATATAAAGACATGGAAGTTTTCTTTCATTTAGGATCACATTAAATTTTCTTTGTTTGGGACCACTTTAGAACGAAAACACTAGTTTAGATCAATTCAATTAAAATCGTAGATCTTTGTGTGCATTAATACAAAAATTTAAAAGATAAATAAGCTACGTAAGCTAACGTAAAACAAAGATATTTTGATGCCTCAATAAAATCTAAAAGATTCGTCCGAAGAAGCTATCTTATTCTTTTATCCATGCGGAATTTCTTCGAAGCAAAGTAAATTTATTTTAACCCTTGTTTTGTAGTTGTAAAGCGTTGTCCTTTAGCCTTTATTTTCTATTATTCGAAACCCTTTTTCAGCTGAGCCGAGGGCTTCTGTCAAGCATGCTATCGCATTGAGTGAGGGACGATATGAAAGAGGAAAATCAAGAAACCGTGTAACTCGAGTTCGCTTAAGTCGGGATACTACTGAACGAAATATGTACAATCTTAAAATCCTCACACATTATTGAATGTCCTCAAATCACGGATTGTGCGCACGATTTAAATAAATAACCTCAACATTTGACGCTAGGAAAATTTTTGCTTAAAATATTTTCAATCTTGTTTTCGGACTTTTTCTTGAAAGATAACGTGGTCTGGGTGTAAGATTTGGCTAAATGTGGCTAAATTGGTTCATTGGCTGAAGTGGGTAATTTTACTAAACATATTTTGGTCATAATTATATGAAATAGAGATAAGATCGATGGCTAACATTGTAACAGTTTTCGATACACTTGTCGCATACACTTGTATGCGATCAGCAAAAATCAGACACACGAGCGCCAAGCGATAAAGCGAGTGTTTTATTAGAGATAAAGTGGCGAGCAGGAGACATGGACGATAGACAGGATGGACAATAAAATGGTGGGCGTCGTAATGAAAAGGCAATCAGTGTATTTTTCCGGTTAAGAACGTGGGCTGCGAATTAATCAGCTCATTCCGAGTCAATTGAGTGTTTATTGAACACATTTTAAGTCTACTGAACTATCCAGATGTATTTCCTTCCACGAAAATTATGCACTTTTATCTTCAAACAAAAAATACAAAAATGTTAGGAATAGTCTCTTAGAGACAATATGTGCAATACTGTTAGAGTACCACAGGAATTGATAATCCTAAAGGTTTTAGAAAATTAGCTGCAGATCACAGTTGCTGCGGAAAATTCCGAATTTTTATCGAACCCTAGGGTGACAACTAAATGGAACCGTCTGCTTAGAGTCAGCGGAAGTATTCCACCAGAGAAAACAATAATTAATAATGAAAATATGTTAGTTTTATTGAAAAATTGAAGCCAGGAATATTTACGCATATTTGAGCCAGTTATTATCATTCAAAACAGAACCATAGAGGGAAAATTGATCCGATTGTTGCGCCTTGAAGAGAAATGGTACTGAAGCGATTGCATCGTTCTTAACGCTCCCTATACTCAGTAGATTATCATCAAGGAGAATATTTTCCCATGAATAATTGAGCATTATTGATGAATATATTCCATTCTACAGAGACACCTTGGGTGCTCATTTTAGAGGGAAAGTTTACGAGGTGTTTTCTTGCCTCGTTTATAGCTTATATAAGATATACCAAACCAACCAAAAACGATCATTTGACAAGCGTTAGCAATTAGCTCAACTATAAATAACAAGAAAATACAGAATAAGAAGACAAATACTCGATATTTCATCCTTTAATTAGGGGAAAATTAAAGCAATCGCTCAAGGTTTACTACGTTCGACAAACGGAACATTTAATGCATTCCCATTGTCGACTGAATGTGATTTTACACGAATAAGAATCTACAAATTAAATTTTTGGATCTTCCAGAGCATTGTAGATGATACAGAAAGAAATGAAGGCAAATAGTGTTCCATACAACCAGCTTCCACAGAGAGTTTACCATATTCTCAGATAAAAGCGTTAAGGAAGAGGTGTTATCTGAAGGAGGAAATCAACCGAATTATGAACACTCACTGAAGAGCTTATAAAGGATTGAAAATAGCGATTTTAAGTCATATACAAACTTCTTTAATGATAAACCTTACAGAGTGCTTCTATGACTCACTTTGAATACGAGAAAAATTCGTATAAATGTGCCTCAGGCATGTCGCGAGTTGTAACTTGGAAACGTTCTGGTAACTGCAAAAATATCCAGTCGATTCTTTTATATATACTGCCAAAATGAGTGATTTGTTTTAGATAATTTTTAGTTATTATGTTTCTATGACTTTTAGTCTTTTACAGGCCCAAATGGCGTTACCATAGTAACCAGGGGCCTAGCTAAGATTTGACTATCTGAGGCGTTGAGAAAATTGAAAGAGTACAGATTTGCCTGCCATCAAGGGGCGAGATAAATTATACCCAAAATATAATTAAAATGGAAACAGATAAATCACCGTACTTTCCAAAAATTCTTTTCACCTGGTGCAGCAATAATTATGTGTTACTGCTGTAGAGAACTTGTCATCTTTAGTCTTACGGTAGCATAGTTTAATTTTTACATGCGCCTATGTTTGGATGTCACTCTTTTATCATCAAAGTCTTAAGTTCTCATGGTGGGGGGTAGGTTGAACCATATACCGTTCACTCTGGAATGTACCCATTATCGTAACGCCCTGGATTCAAGGAGGTTTAACCCCATAAGAGAATTATCCTTTAATTCGTTTTGTTTCATGGAGACAAAATCTTTTGCAAAAGATTATAAGAAGTAAATATCTCAAAATAACAAGATTACTAACGCTATGGGGAGACATTTTAGTAAAATATTAACGAGGAGCATTCTTTACAGAATTGTAGCATTCAAAATTATTCAAAAGTCAAAAAATATTTAACCGGCTCAGAATTTGAAATTTTTAAACACCATCGTCTTGACGTTTAATAAACCGTTTCCTGTTGGATTCGACCGGATGATTTCCCGATAATCTCTCAATACTTCAAAATACGTATGAGTAATCTTCGTACTTTACTCATTGTGAAATATCCTCGAATACAAAAAAATAACGACACTCTCAACAACCTTGTATAAATTAAAAACAAAAGATTCAAACCAAAACTAAAGCATATTCAAAATACCTCTTCTCCATAATTTGGGGTAACAGCTCCAAAGGAACAATTTGCAGTAACCGCCGCCCAAAAACTGTACTGAATGATTAACCTCCAACCTAAACACCCTACCTAAATCTGAGCCATATGCTCTCCCCTAAACCCCCGAACTTACATTAAAAAGTGAACATAAGAGCGCTTAATATAAAACCGTGGTTAAAGCCGCGAATCAGAAGTGATCCATTAGCAAAAAGAAGATAATGTTATTCGTCGTGAAACAGCATCGATGGTTTAATGACGATACATTTCTCAAAGGCTTAATCTTTTGTTCATATGATGACTTTCGATTTGCTCGGCGAATATATGCTTTAGCCGCACAGCAAATTTTCATATATGAGTGATTTTACTACCAAGAGAAATATTTTAGAAAAAGTTCAGTAGTAGTAATAGTATTGTTAAAAGTGCTTCGACAGCTTAGGTCATTTCGCACGTGAGCCCCCACCGGGAATCGAACCCAGGACCGCTTTCACCGAAGTCGCACGCGGTGCCCACTTGGCTATCCGGCAGCCAGAAAGGGTTCAGAATAGCTCTAAATGCACAAGGATAAATTGTATGGATTATTTATATTAACAGAATCGTAATAATGGAAAATATTAGTTGGGCAAAAAAGTTATTCGTCTCGTAAAAATCTATCGATTCGAAATACAAGGAAGCAACGAAGGAACTGGAAACATCGTAAACTGCAAGCGATTGTTACGCGGTGCTCTGCTAAAGATGCCCGCTGGAAATACACCGAGGAAAGTTGTAATTGTCCAACCGGTTTTCTTGGAGAGGAATGTCATATACCGAAGCGCAGGTTCTCGTTCATTGAGCAATTTGCCATAAATACATTAATGTGCGGTATAAATTTGGAATTAATATGCGAAGTACGCCTGGAATTGGATTCATAGGAATTTCCAGGGGATGTTCGGTATACGGGAAACGATATGGAATGTATAGGATTTTGCGGAAAACGCTGGATAATTCTCCTGAAAAGTGGCAATTAAATTCCTCTGAGTGCCTCAGTTTCGAAACTGACGCTCCGCATGCATGACAAATAAATTCTCTAAAATAAAAAGTTTCGCAAAATACCTTTTCTCGGGCTGAGAAAATGAGAGTTCATTAAAACGGTTGTATCGCCAGTCATGTTGGCTTCATAAATTTTATTCGCAATATTATCGACGTACAACTATTTTTCAATAGTTGGTTTACATTTTCAATTATTTCATCATTCTGCTTCTAGACCGTGCGCTGTTGGATGTCAAAGATCCGCAGCATTTTTATTAGGGTCAGAATTCTCAATTGATAGCTCAGATGGTCATTGTCCTTTCAGTACTCTTACAGATATTTTAGATATTGATATATTAATCTATAAACATATAATAATGAGACATTTGTTCATTCACAATTGAGTATACTGATAATCGTGTAGTTAGACTAAATTGTTACAATTAATTAACTGTCTTGGTTTACTTTATAGATTGTCTGAAATTTAAGATTTAATGTTTAGTTTTGTAATGAAATTGTGTGACTCACTGCCTTGGGGAGGTTTTTGGAGGGATTTTCATACCTACTAGGGAGAATACCAGGCAGGGTGTTTAATTTCTTGTTTTTCCTTCAACAATGGCTACCACGTGGCTTGTTGCCTATCTGTAGTCATAAGATAAACTTAAATAAATAAAAATGAGATAACGAAAGATTTGATTAACACTATCCTGCATTAGAAGTTCATTTTCGTATTCTAACGCACTACGGCGTAAAATATAAGGCGTACAGCGCAAAAAATTCAAAATAGTCCGAAAGATATTTAGTCAAAGCGATAAAACTGAATGTTATCATACAAATAAAAATGAAAATGTCTGTCTTTCCGTCCCCCTCTCTTTCAGAGAAACGGCTTGATGTAGAGGTATGAAACAAACTGCATTTTGCTTCTACGAAGTTGAAAGGCCCACGAAAACTACTCTCATCTCTTAGAATGCTCGGGTTCGAACTCAGAAGCCCATAATATGTTAGACTTACGTAAAGTACGTTTTCATAACTTAGATACTATGTTTATTTTGCAAAATTAAATTAGAAGTAATGGAACTACGAAATCGAGACAAGAGTTAAAAGAAAGGAAAACTATTATATAATCTTATTTTAGTGAAATATTGATATATATTCCAAACTGCTAGAATTTTGTATAGTACACGGAGATTTGTACACGGAAAATTTGTAAAATAGGCATAAATATATAATTGATAAGATATACCGAAACTTTTACCATTATAAAAATAAATAAACCATTCATCATCCTTTGGCAACTTAGGCGATTGTTGAATTCGAGCACATGCATTATCCCATACAATTACACGAGGATTACACGTCCACATAGAATCAATGGTAGGAACTAATGACAGACTTTATGTAGAGAGGGCCACTTTTTGAGGTTCCAGCACGATGTACAAATCGCGCAGACAAACATACACCCATGTGGGAGTGTTTCTCAATCAATGCGATTTACCAAGAGAAATTCATATGTTGATTTGACTCAATCTATACGACGAAGATATATTATGGTGAGAAAAGGGAAGAATATTGGGAGTCGCAAAATTTGAACGCAAAAGAGATATTAAAACTTTGAGCTTATAAAAACCCAACGAGCTGCATGTTGTTTGACGAAATAGAGTTTGTAATTTTTTGGAATTCCGCTAATATTCTTAGCTTAAACTCTATCTAATTAGTATCTAAAAAATTAGGGTATGACTGGGTTGCGCATCCAGTTATCATAATTTCATCTTCCTTGAGGGGGGCGTTTACCAAACCCGATTATCGATACCGAGCTAAATTTGTTATTTTACAAGAATACGCTTGGAATTTTAAAAGGAGAAATAATGGTAACGAGATGATAGTTTCTTTCTAACAAATTTTATGGCTTAAAGTTAAAGTATACAAAATATTTATGAATACTGACTTCATAATGACGATTCACAAAATAGTCCTTCATACATTTAATTTTAAGGAATGTATACAAAATGTATCTCTCGTCAATCAAACCATCCACTGTTCATAATTATCTTATGAAAGACCAACAATTGACACACTCTGGCTTAGGAAGACCAGATATGTACAATAAGAGATATATTTTAAATATGAGTTAAGTTCCGTTATGCTTGACGGGGGCGTTTGCTAGTATTGTACAATGATGATATACAATTCCAGTGTTTAGGACTGTCAATGCACCAAATAGCAGCGATGGTGCTGCAAGCGCCTATTAAACTAACATCTAACTAATAAACTAACACTCTAAGATTTGAATTCAACAGAAAATTACAGTGGCGATCAGTAGACACGAAATGTAGGGGACTAAATGTAGTCGACTCAGTAGAATATCTTGGAATCACCCTCACCAATAACTTAAACTGGAGCAGTATATTCGAAAAATAAGCGGTAAAGCAACTAAAAAGCTCGGTTTTATAAAGCGTATTGTAGGTAGATGCGATGAAAAAATTAGAGAGCGATGCTATTTCACGTTAGTTAGGCCCCATCTGAAATATGCGGCGAGTATATGGGACCCAGTGGATGAAACGGACGCTCGAGAACTCGAAAAAGTGCAGCGTAAGGCGATATGTTTTGTTAAAAAGTGCTACGATAGAGAATCAAGCGTAAGGAAAATGCTCTCAGACGCAGGTTGAGAATCCTTGAAAGAAAGGAAATTAGAAGCTAGGCTGC
Source organism: Ladona fulva (assembly GCA_000376725.2). Lineage (NCBI taxonomy): Eukaryota > Metazoa > Arthropoda > Insecta > Odonata > Libellulidae > Ladona > Ladona fulva. The sequence continues at coordinate 2,082,951 of KZ308219.1, read as the reverse complement.
GATTGTTAGATAAATTCAGAGGAAGTACATTTTCGGAAGACGTAATTGGTATTATGCGATCCCCCTGCTACTTCTGCCGATCCGACAGTGAGCGTAAAATAAGAGAAATAAATGCGAGGACAAGTCGTTTTAGGGACTCATTCTTTCCGCGAACGATACGCGATAACAATAAATTAAATAGGTAATTCTATTCTTGGTGTTCACACCCTCTGCCACACGCCGAAAGGCGGCTTGTAGGGTATTTAGGTATCTAGATGTAGACCAGCCTATTTGGTACATTTGACGTTAACTGAATTTCCTTTGGATGCCGCTTTGAATTCCATAGATATAAATATTTACCGTCTCTTACATCGAAAAGCATTATGAATTTACATTTATTTAAAAATTAAACCTTCAAATAGTGAATAAACCAATTAACTCATCTGTTTAAAAATAATTCTAAAATTTATAAACAAGATGTTAACGCTATTTAAATTATAGAATGATTATTATGATTTTACCAGAAATTACGTTTCATGCTACCCGAAGAGTTTGGAGGGGATATTTTCCTAGCGGAACATGGAATGTTTCCGCTTAACCGCTGTTTCGTATAAACCGTTTCGCGATAAACGAATTTATAAACATTCGAGGTTTTAAGAGACGGAAGAGAACTATTCTGCACTTCATGTTAACAGGTATTTTGAGTTATCACTTTCCGTGTTAGACTATTTTCACCGTATGCAGTAAATAAGTAGAATATTAGCAAGAACTAAACGTTTGATCTTGTGCTTTACAAAGCGAATAGATGCTTGACTATGAGAAATATTTACGAATTCTACTATTTGGGTGCCAGTATCAAACACAAATCCATACGTTTCAGCAGGATTAAATATCAGCATACCATTATGAAAGCCTGGAAAAGAGAATCATTCAAGGGTTACAAAATACTTGGAACCATTTTTGAGCTGGTACGATTGAAAATTTAACTAACCATGAGGCAGCTGATATATGTTTGGAGGAAGTTCATTGTCATATTTGTAAATTACTGCTAAGTATCCGTACAAGAAGCAATGAAGAATTCATTCCAGTATTGTCACAGTATTTCTAAGAGTGGTACATAATTTCCATTAGCTATTATTTGAATATATGACAAAATTAATTCGATGTTCTATTAAATCGTTCGGCTGCCGAAATCGTTTCTCGACGTCACTTTAATTTGGATGATCCATGTAAGAATATTCTTTTCATCCAAATACCCTTACTTCGATTTTCGAAAAATAGAATCGAAGTTTGTTTTTGTTATTCAGCCGCTCTATTTCTATAAAGGGTTAGATGTAAGAAGAGACTAATTAGTCTCAATCTCGCCCGTAAATAAAGACGATTTATTATTATTATTATTTCTGTAGCATTTATCACGGCGAAATCGTACTTTATCGGATAACGGAAACGAAGAGAGGCACTGGGACTACTGTTATTTTCAGATACGATAGGATGAAGTTTAGCATTCCCAATGAGAATAATATTTTTATTTCTTTAATAATCACGATATTTTCTCAACAAGTGGATAACAAAAGCTGTAACGCTGGAATCAGAAGAGAGAAAATCGTGAAGAAATATACGGGATTATTAGAGAGAGAGAGGGAAAATGACCGCCGGTATTCTGAAAACTAATTGGGTATTGAAATATAAACAGCATCTTGTCACTTTTAGAGATCCCGATATAGATAATGGTCTCATAGAGCCAGCAACGGCGTAATATCGTCTCAGTGAGAAGTTAAGTTTCCCGTCACCTCCGTGTCTAATATACTTCCGCAGTTAAGGGCCTCCGTATCGCAATCCTCCCGATTCGTTAATCGAAGAAAGTGAACGCGTCCAAATTCCCGTCGTTGAAAGAAGCAGGACTGCCAATGCTCCTCCCTTGGAAGCCATTAAGCCCCGCCCTCCGCTGACGTCACACACATCCAACCAAATCACATCTCCCCTTCGCAAATTATCATCCTCTTCCCTCTCATCTCAATGAACCCCTCCCCGACAGCATCCCCTCATCCGCAGAATCTGCACGGCGCAGGGTCATCGGAGGCATTCGCCGAGGAGGGTGCAAATTAGGAAGTGCTCTTCTGTCAATCACTCTCATGAATTATACTTTAGAATTCAAATCAAGAGATGCATAGGAAGTGACTATTGGGCTCAAACCTTTTATCCGTGTTAATGCGGGTAGAAACGGCTGGGGCGAAACGAAGCTGAATCACTCGAAATGGAACGTAGCACAATTTTCTTAGCAGATTTTTTTAAAGCTCTTCTCATTTCGCACTTATGGGCCCTCACCGGAGATCGAACGCGGGGCCGCTTTCACCTAAGGCCCCACTTGGCTACTTCGGGCCCCAAGATTTTCTTCCAGTTTACCCTCCCCAAGTGACTGGCGCGAGAATAAATCGCAGAGTGGGTCATATCTTCATCCTTCTTCACCATCATTTTACTTAAATTGGGCATTTTAATACTAAGTGACAATTGAACGAATTAAAAATGTATTTAATTTCCACCAAGTCGTAATCTATACCATTTCCAAATTAAATTAATCTTGCAAACGTTTTTGATTCCGTTAAATTCATTTAAAATAAATTCCTAACGGAGGAAACATCTATCCGATGCATTTTAAGTTGGATTATTTTTTTCATTATTTTCTTGAGGAGTAGATATTTTACGTTTATAATATATTTTAACCAAATTCTATTTCTTAGAGATTTTTTGGGACGAAACAAGAAGGGGTATCAGAAGCATTGCTTCCGTCCGATGCAATGCAAAAATGATTTGTTCCGATGACTTTTCAATTGCATGAACTCAGGAGACAGTATTACGCACGAAGCGGATTTCTGGATTTAATAAAGCAGTGGCACGGAAATTGGAAGCGAACTTAATGGAATTCCGGAGAAGATGGTGTTGTCATGCCAGATCGATCGAATTTTATAGGAATGAATCAGATGGAAATCAACGCCTAAAATTAGCTAACGGAGAGGATTAGAGGGAAAATGTAAATATGGTGAGGGTTTCTATATGAATAAAAAGAAAAAAGGTGCAGATGGAGATGACACCTAAAGGAGATAGAGAGGTAAGGTAGACCTAGATAACGGTGGATGGATATAGAGGGTCTTGTGAGAAAGAAGACAGGAGGAGAGACAGAGGCGAGAAGTGGAAATCAGGACGGGAGATAGGTTCGTCAATTCCACAGACATTCGCTGATAAATAAATATGCAATGATTCACCTCTGCCTATGAAGATATATTAGTTCGTGCGTATATAGTGAGTATAAACATATGAAAAAAAAAATCGGGGATTCCGATGTGGGCAATCGACTATCGTTTTCTCTTTGAAATTAACGAAAGGGTTGCGCAATGACAGGCAGCACTTACTTTAGAAGACTTCCTCAGCTTCTGAGAGTATATTTCCCGCAAGTGGTCCCTTCAAACATGTTAATGCCACAATTATTTGAATCAAGTGTGCTATTATTTTTTGATACTAAACATAATAGCATTTGAAATACAATAGCAAAGATGAAGTGAAAACACAAGCCGCAGAAAATCTCTGTGAAGATACATAGCTTGCGTAGTCTTAGTACACGTAATTATATGCTAATAATATTATGATTGGTTAGGCATAGAGTGAAGAATTTCCACGCATGACCAAAGCAAATAATTAAGACAAAATTAAAATGACTTTAAAGACTTTAAAGTAAAAAAAATGAAATTAAAACGAATATTTCTTTTTGATCATGATAGTGATTTTATCTATTATACTACAAATTTGTCGATTATTTCGTATATGAGCTGTTTACATCATTATAAAGACAGTCTTTCCTCTCTTTGGTAGAATAAATTCCACATTCAATCAGTATTTATCAAAGCAGTAGTAGGTGATCAAACATTTAACTCACAAAACGTAGGTACACGTATCTTTGCTGTGGGAAAATTTAATCTATATCAAATGGACACAGCGAAACCTCAAAATCTCTGGAAAAGAAACCCAGAAAAGAGAATCGACTGTAAATGTTAACTAAGATATTATTTTTGATACAGGTTCCGTATTTCTGTAATTAATTGGTGAAGTTTTTGGTAAAGCGGGTGACCGGGTAACCCGGCGAAATGTTCTTCGAGTGCTCGGGTACCGAAACATCGAGTAATTTGGGAGCACTGGCTCAGATGGAATCTGCTCATCGCACGAAAATCTGCGGGGAATGGTGATCTAAATATTGCGGTGACATCGGCTTTAAACATATAGGGTCGAAGGAAAAAAGAGAAGCTGCGAGGAGGAAAGGATAAGGCTCATTTTGAAATCATCCCCAGCCGAAGTTCGGCGAGGTGAGTCAATAATCCAGTCGTGACAAAGGAGTCGACGTGAAGCTATTCGGTTGAAGGAACGGTGAGGAGGAGGGCACGAAGTGTGCCGCGGAGGGGATTTAGGCGTGTCTCTGAAGGTTAATCGCAAGGTGGAGCGGGGAAGGGCGGATGGAATATTGTTATGCAGACGAGCATGTGTGCCATGAGTCACCTGGGGAGAGGAGGGTAGGGGGGCAGAAGGGGCTGGCATGGGGGGCGGTGGGGCCGAGAGGGACAAGGGGACAGGTAGAGACGGTGGGAGTGGGGGCGAGGGGCGGGAGGCGGTAATGTGAAATGAAGCGAGAGGTCATGGTACTGGAGGAGAAGACAGAATAATTATTCACACGAGGCGTTATTTAATAAAAGAGGATATCTTGAAGTCAACCGACGTATGAATCTTAAACACACGTATCAAAAGGCGCGTTGACACTTAATATTTTATCCAAATTGTTATTAGTTTTCTGTCTTTCGTGGGACTCGTGACTGAATCTCGCACCAATCCGCTTCATCCAATCTTCTCCCTCAGCCATCACATCTTGATAGCTTGTTCCTTAGTTTCAGTAATCGCAGGAAATATTTCCGGCCCAATGCTTTCCTTCTCTGAGAATCCATCAGTTACAGCAATGAGGCCAACCGTAGACGATGTCAACAAGCTCAATTGTTACCGTTTTCTGAATCTAATCACTTAGTAACAATTAATTGTATTATTGCGTCGACGCTGTCAATTCTAACTCGTCACTTCTCTTGCAACAATTATTTTGGTCCGGTTTCAATTAACCTTTTGCCTTACGCTGCGAATATTTTCAATTATATTTTACTCATTACAACTCAATATATAACCTTGTCATAGCTGAGTACTATGAAAATTTCAGTTCAATGTTTTTGATGTTTACTGTTACTGTTTCGCCCACGACTCTCAGCTCCACCAGAATTTACGCCCCTCTAACTGTTCCGCCCTGGGGAGGTTACCTCTACTAATAACCGCCTCCTCAGCCCTGATTAGATGGTATATTCTTTGTAAATTACAATTACAATGACAGTTTTTAATATCGATTACTTCAGTTGTTTGGAAAACATATCTTTGCTACGCTGTAATCTTTGACACAACCTTTACTACTTAAAATGCAATGTGATAGTGCAAAAGCCCAGAGCTATCGTAGGATAACAATAATTTCGAAACACTAGTTGTAATTAAACCACATTAGATGGCACGAACATGTTAGACATTCATTTTTATACGTGTTTGCCTTTTCGCTATCTCATAGCGATTTATCCACTTAATTAATTTATCTTTTATAAATTTTTAACGAATTCCTGGAAGTTTATGCCTCACCTACACTCACGAGTTAAGAAATATTCCATCACTATCATGACCGATTTTTTCCATGTTCCTGAAATGTTATGGATTATATCGCAACACAACTGCACAAATGTGACAACTCCTAGGCATAAAATAAGGGCAATCTTCTAACATTCTAATTCTAAAAAATGACAGGTAAGGAAGTAAAGGCCATTTTTTTGAATTTCCGTACAAATATTAAGTTATGAAGTGACTCGAGTAAGTTTTAAAATTTGATGTGTGCATTTTTATATTTGGCAGTTATGATTAAAATATTTTGCTAATAAATCAGTTAAAAATCTCATCCATGGAATGTACCAAAGATTTAACAACTCGTACGTAACGTATTAGGGCTGAATTTTTGTCTCTATTAAAAACGTTTTAGCTGATTTTTTCACATGAAACTCAAATTAGTTCATTGTATCGAAATAATTTATAAGACAAATTATGTTTAATAAATTTTAAAAAATCGAAATTAATTTAATTTCAGCCGTGATACATATGAACTTATGATAAATATCACATACATTCCTCTTTTCCGTACATATTCTTGCTTCTTATTAAATTTTGCACTTTCGTATAGACGAAAACCGTACTAACATTCTGTTAGAAGCCAAGCAATCGAAGTTTTAATGTTTATGATAATCAGGCTCGTGTTGTTTCTCGGTTCATTAGAGACCATGAGATTCGTAAATGAATTCGCTATACTTGAGCGGGAAAAAGAAAAGTCGGTAGAGGAGGCGGTGAAGAAGAGGGCTGGATTCTAAAGGTCCAACTCAAGCTCCGACTCATTGGGAAACAGCGATCGTAGCGGGAATAAACAAAAGCATCCCATTTAAAGAATTCCTCTCTCTCTGGTTACTTAACCTTCGGAGAAAAGGAACACCGCTTTGGTCTCTATCCTTTCCTCGACACCCACCAGATCCCGCGGCGGCTGCTCACGTGCCTCGATGGTCACGTGGACGGAAGCCGACTCTGGGACGTGACTCGCAATCCAATGTGGCTGCCAGCCGCAACACCGTTTATCCTCCTCAGCCGCATTTTACGCTTTTCTACTATTATTAAAGGAGTCCCAGTGAAGCCATAGGGCGGACTGTTGGACGATTCCACTTCCATGTCGGAGTACTTTCCACAAGGGTAAATATTAAATGGATATCACGTTCGAGGATCGAGAACTGGGTTAAGAAACCCACGGTCAAGGGACCGCATTTATAACTACCCACCCATTTTCTCAAAGTTTTCCAAATAAATTTAAATTTCCGTAACTTTTAGCTACGGATGAGAAAGGTGCAAATCCATCAATGGTATACAAGTGACCGACAATTATTCTCCTTTAAACTAAAATTCTATTTGTTTACTTTCTGAAATGCTTTCTAGTCCGTTTACAAGTTTGCATTCACTGACATATGAATGCATATACTTGCGTTCCAGTGCTTGCAGGCGTAGATTATTAGCGTAGAAATAGTTGCGCGAAAACTTTAACTCACACGACTGATGGGTTGCCTAATATTTAAGGGGCCGTTGCTCTCTCGCGAAGAAATTTCTAATGTGCCATCCGGGCCAAAAAACACTGGACACGCATTTCCAAGAACTTCTCGCACGCAGAGTACAAACTCGCTAATAAACGCGGTTTTAGTGTATCGATAGTTCAGATTAAGTTCTTAGAAACCGTCAGGGCCAATTCCACCAAGTAAATGTAATCTTCTCATTTTTTTCACGGACGACGAAATGTGAGCGATAATGTTTTCTTCTAAATATGGAAAATAGAAATTATACTAAACTAGGCCTTACAGGTGGAATAGTGGCGAAGAAAAACAAACGGAACGTAGAATCGAATGAACTTGCCCTATACTTGAGGTAACATCTAATTGCAAATTCTTTGGTTCAGAATATCGAAAATACTCATCACTTCCCAAATATTAGGTACAGTTTGATTTTCTAATCCTTAAGGGCCCCACACTATGCAAATTTATAAGATCCCCAACGATAGCCGTTTTGGTTCCTTTCGGCAGTGAGACCCCCCTGCAGGGGCTGTCTCTAGGTCACTGCTTGGTACAACATTAATTTTAATAAATGGCCCGTGTAAAGAATTGTAACTGAGGTAGATCTTTGCCAGCACGTTAGCTACCTGTGGCATACTAGCCACCTGAGAAAAGTCTTTAACTTACACTGAAGACAAGACCGACAGGACAGGATGGCTATTAATTAGCGATCCTCACTAAATGGTAGCCATCCCTTCATCCTGCAACAATTGCAAACATCATCCATTTTCGAAGAACTGCGTAGCGAAAGGCTAGAAGTCTTCAGGATGTTACATTTTCCGTAATGGTCTCTCCCTGATTAAAAATTCGTAAAAATAGCAGGAGTATTAGCAATGGAAGAGAGCGAAATGATTACGCTGGGCAGCTCAGCACACATTCGCTTTCTTTCGAAACTCCATCGCCAATTATACACCCTTCGATGCTTCCTATGAGGCAACTCCCTTTTCCGCAATCAAAATTACGTCTCTTAATCCATTTAATCCAGAACTCACCTCAATAAGCTAATCCTTGCCTCTTTATACCGAAAATCCTGCAATAAATCTGCAGCTGTCGAACTATTGGAGCTACATCCCGAATTTTTGCCATTTTTTTGAGTCAAATTGTCATTAAAAATGTAAAAAATGGATTGCTGAAATTCCTCATACTTGACGCCATACAGTAAAGAGGAGATAATTTCTTCAAAATTCTTTAGAATACACCTTTGTTGCACTTTTGTCAGATTTTGATCAGTAGTAACATATTGAGAACTAAACTTCTTTGTATACTCCCGCAGAAAATGTAAGTAACATAGCTGAATTTTCAGTATAGAAGGTCGAAGTGTATTTAGGGTATGAAACTTTCTGTGCAAGGGTACTTAGAAGTTTTAATCTTATTATTATGTTCTTCTACGAGGTAACGCCTTTGCATATTGAGTTTAGTAGTTAAATACGTATTTTAGTGTAACCCTTTGTGCTTACGTATTTATCGCAATAACTGCCATATATTCCATTTGACTAAATTAGTAAAAATATTCGCGACTTCCGGAATTGCTGTGGATGAGCCCGAGATCCCTAGGGGTCTAGCAAAAAGAAGGAAGCCTCAAAAGCAATATGTTATTGGCTAAACAATGTGAGATGGAGAAAACTAAGAGTTATCCATAGATCTTTATTTAATTTTACAATGTTCGCGTTCCTAGAAGGAATGAAATGGAACGATAGATTAAAGATAAGTTGTAGTACATTTGTTCCAAGAGAGCCGAACCAAAGTTAATATTGTGCGTGACTCCTAAGAAGCAAATCCTCACTATACAGTTACCTTTCAACTCGTTTACATCTCAATATACAAATACACAATTATTCTACTGCATGATCATGCTCTCATAGCCGCGAATCGGAGTGTGAAAGTTTTTCGGGTTCTTCACCCAAAATTTCCTAATACGCCGAGTTTCTTCAAGTTGAAGTAGGACTTCTATTTGAATCCACCCAAAAGAAAAGGTGTTTTTGCCTATTTAATTAAAGTGATGGCAACCCCTCCAAAAGACTTTCTTTTGGGGTGCCTACATTTCACTGCCTGTTCTTTTTCTTATGCATGCATCTTTACGAAAGAAAATTAAGTATATTATTATTATAGGTGTATTTAAAAAGGTACCTCCACGTTTTACGAACTTCTTTTCATATTAATACAAGGACGATCCCTAAAAAGAACCCAATTTTTACGTAACTTTCACTTGACTCCAGCCAATGCTTTTGTCGTGATCTTCGATCGAAGCAAATCTATTGCTCTTCATTTTGCAGGTTTTTTTATGAAGCGTATATTCCTTAAAACCTATTACGTACAAACAGTACGATCCCTTTAAATTTTCCTTAACCTACTCTCTCTAACTGTCAATTAACCTTCTCTTTAACAGCTTAAAATTTTTCTTTTTTTCTTCGCCCGAAAGATTTCTTTTTCGAGATTTCTTGTAAAATCCATCATTCTGATTTTTTTATACTAAACTTCTCTATCTTGGTGTGTGCTTTATCGAAATTCGCAAGCGGACTTTCTTTTCTCTTTTATACTTTTAATACCCTCTACTTCTACCAAACTTTAAGAATGAACTCTAATTTCATTAGTTTACCTCAATCGATTGCTGTCTTTTTGGTCTTTTTCGCTTCTTTAATTCCTTTTCTACATTATCTATTATTATCTATAATCTACAGCGTGATAGGTCATCTATATAGGTTTCATATGCTTACATTACGAATATTCTGCAAGTACTGAAAGTCGCGCTTCATTGTCGATGACATCACCGTAACTGACATTTGAATTATCAATTACAAAGGTCAATCATACAAAATGTAGGAAACATTTTAATTATATATATTAGCGGAAAGATTTTTAAGCATTATTCATTGCAAATTTACAGATAATAACTTTGTTGAAATATTGTTAAACATTCGTTCAATATTACTTGTAATAACGCAGTGTAAAGCTGAATATAAATATAAAAACTCACGAAAGATAATCCTATTTTGTTTATAGGTAAAGCTGTTTGGGATTTAAAATCCCATTGACTCTAAACAAAACTTTTGGAATTTGTTTGTGCGAAGACGAGTCCTCCCAGGGTAATCATTCTCCAGGGTTATTGTCTGAAACATCCGATTTAATTTATTCTAATTCTCTTACCCTTATTCCTCATCAATTCATGCATACACCTAAACCTACGTTCATATCCTGTGAGTGGAGATCGGCTGGGGAAGTAAACACCAAGCGATCGACTTATTTCCACCGTTTCTTAAGGCTATAGCGGATCTTTCGCGAATTGAGGGAGCTTTTAAGAGGATTCGCTTTCAGTTCATCGTCCTATTTCACGTTCATAAACAGATCGACTGAACTAGCAGGGTCTTTCTGTTCTTAGTTACTACTAATATCTAATATCTCTACATCTAATTTTTCACTGCCACCTCCGGTGACAAATGAAGGACCTCCACTTACCATGACTGAGAATTCATTTTTCTAGCTCGCTGGGAAGTTAGTCGAACAATATCTGAAATGCGCTACTACTAATTTGGTAATTCTGGACCTTGGCTGGAAACTTAACCCAGACATCTCGGAAACAGTTCTCAGCTCCTCTCTAGCTTTATAAATATGGTCTACAGGTCATGAGATGCTCAGCATGTGATTCGAATTGACGTATACTCATAGATCAGACTCGTCTAAACATAGAAGACAACCACTTAGATTGACGGAACTGTGGAACAGAAATGAGCGATCAAATGGGAAGTCTTATAGTTCCATCGCAGCTTTAAGTGATTCGCTCGGCGCACCCATTTCTCTCGTGGTTCCCCGTAATATATAATACAGTACGAAAAGTTTTTCGAAGGAAAGCAATTGAACCCCCTGAGGGAGGCATTCGAGGAGCGTCCCCAATTCAGGGCGACATCTGCCGTCGCTTTCTCCGGCGAAATGAGAAGAGGCGGATCCTGAAGGATGTTGAAAATGAGCGCCGGCGGGGAGCTTATAACCGCGACACGCCCACCTTCGCGTTAATAACTTTAGTTTCGGTGTGTTTTGCGGCGGAGAATGTGTGCCACATCGGATGAAAGTTGGCGGCGATCGACAAAGCCGCTCTGAGCAAATAAAAGACTGCAACGTGGATAGAGAAAACCTTTTATGATCAAAATGCTGAGAAAGACTAAGTGCAGAGAAGGGCTGGACTCAAAATAGCCTCAATAAAAAGAGATTTACTGATCCGTTTTAAAACCTTCCATACAATAACTTCAAGTATGCACGGTTTGTTCGTTAGATGTAAGTTTTCACGAATGAAATTAAACTGCTTAAAACTAATTCACTTGAGTATTCATTTGCGAATATACAATCAAACCTCGGTTTGGGAGTAACTTGCTTTGTGAGTTTTTATGCAAGACAAGCAAAAACTTTTAATACATTTTTACTTGATATACGAGCGAAGTCTTGCAATACGAGCATGGAGTACGTATGTACTGTTTTGTCTCCCGAGCGCCACGTGATCATTACTTCCCTAATAATCATTAATATGCATATGAATTTTTGTAGGCTTTCGAACGAATCATGATCATCTGAGTTTTCATTATTTCTCATAGAGAAATCGCTTTGATATACTATTGCTTCGAATTACGAGCATTTTATTGGGACGAATTATGCTCGCAATCCAAGTTTTGACAGTATAGCTATTTTGTGCATGATAGTGAAAATTAATATTATAAAAAATAATTTTTTCGTATCCTTTAAAATGAATGCAAAACGTTTCAGTCTTATTTACAATATGTTTCTATTTTAAGATACTAGCACTGTTGGGTTAAGAGTTTAAGGAAGTAGGGAAATCATATCAGGTAGCACACATCAAAGAGGCTGCAACATTTGATTATTGGAAAGTTATTTTTGAAAGCTATCGTTGAAAAGTGATTCGAAGAAGTCAACAATTAGACAGCGTAATTGTTGCCTCGAGGCTGTCAGGCGTCTTAAGGCGGCACTGCGATTGAAAGGCCGTTATTGCAGTCGGCGCAGAAGCAATGAGAGAAGGTAAAACGCAGCGAAGGTTTCGGAAGGTTTAATGAGATGAAAACGATCAAAATTGTGAAAACTTCTGGAATGTAGTAAATTGGAAAGTTTTTCTTTTTCTAGACTTCTAGCCTTTGCGCAAATAGCGGAAACCTTGATTGAACTTGCCACCCTTAAAAATCAATTAGTTATACTGAGATATCAATCGGAAGAAGCCGGGAACTGCCACTGCCATGTTTCCTACAAAATGAAGTGTACTAAATAATGTGAATGAGCTATGTGAGATGGGATTCGACGGTGAGAATTACTTTTCATTGGAAAATTCGGCCCTGAAAAGTAGGAGTTACATCAATACTACTACACGATGACGAAACGTTGATTTTGATCCTTTGACAAATCGAAACCTGGATATTTTACGATAATCAGTGAGTTATTGGAGAGGATTCTGCAAAGATCCTTCATGGACTAATAAAGTATCAGTTGACTTGTTTCCCGCGAAATAAAATAGCATACATGTTAATTAAAAATAACTAACTAGCCTCTCCATTCATTAACAGATTCGACGACCAACACTGTGAATATCAAACTGATTATCCGCTGTAAAAGGCGATGATAGAGACAGTTTCGTTATATTTTCGCCAGAAATAGCATTAAAACACAGACGTTACTGACTTAAATGAACGGTATATAATCTAAAGAGCATCAATACTCGTTTCGATTCTGCAGTTTGTTATTTGTTTACACCCGCCCCTGGAAGCGTTTCCCAGTTATAGAGGTAAAGTCTGTTTGCAGAGATGTATAACATTGATGATTTGGGTGGTTGTCGGTGGCTTAGCATTGCCTTTTTCGTGAATTATCACAGTTATTCGCATGCGAACGCCGTAGAGTAATCCTAGAGCCAAGCAATCCTCCGTGGGCCAACGTGAAGTGCCACTCCTTGTCCACCCAACGCCACCCACCGACGATGTGCGTACGACAACTCGAGGCGTCGTCGTGTAGCCGAGCCCTCAAGCGCCGCTACTCCAACTGCCGCCCACTGAATCCCTTGTATGCTGCCCACGCGTGGCAGCCACGGGCGCGTGGCAGGGGGACAAGAAATATGGGACAGCGACAACCTTTTGGGGAGGAAGCGCACTGGAAATAAGCACCAAGATTAATGCCCGTGATATATACGTGTTTATGTGTATTTGTAGAAAAACAAGGGCGCGCGCGTATGGAAATGCGATACCGTATATTGCAATTTACCCAATTTTAGCATTACAAAGTTTGAGGACTGGAACCTGCATTGGTATTGTTTACCAACAAATTTTGATTACTGAATAATCCTCTTGAATGCCTGGAGTTCAACATGACGAGATTGCTGCTTCCACTCTATCTTTAAAGTTCTATTGGGTCATATCTGTGGCATTTTTAAACAGCCTTGCAAGATTCTCGTGTAAATAGTTGGTCAAATCTTTGGTTTCTAAGCCTTCTTCAGACTGGAGGACATGCAGATACCAATTGATCCATAGTGGGTAAACATAATTTCTAGCGCAGATACGGAAAGGAAAATAGAATCGTAAGTGATTAAGGCCCGGCTCTCCTTATCTCCTCAAAATCAAATGGTTCGGAGAGGTTACAGGTGAAATTAAATCTATAAGGCTTACTTAACCTGCTTCTATGCGATCTTCCTGCTTAAATTCATATCAATTCATTTGTTATCATCAATATATTTATTGATTAAATATTACTTTCATGAATATGCTACAATATAACAAAGGTAAAAGAATTAAACGAAAGGATAAAATATCAAAGGGAAAATACGTGCTACAAACAATTTTTTACCCTGATATTCGATCAACAACACTCAGCCAAATGCCATTCTCTAATGTGGAAAGGGTGTGGTTTTGACTTCTTATTCCCAAATTTATTCAGATCTCTTTCAAATTTCTCCGAGTTAACGACCAATACCTTTATTACAATCGATATCAGGCTCTTTTTCCCGCCACGCTCACTAAATAAAGGAAAGAATTGTAAAAGATAAACTGGTCATTGAACTCAGAGAGATAAAAATTCTACGATTGCATTTCTTCATCAATAAATACAAAATGACAACTTTCTAATTTCACGCCTTATTAAGATGTCCTCAATCCATTCATGATAGGAATATTTTTTGTGAATAAGAGCCCGAAACTCAACGCTAGAGACTCGATTTTTGCTCAATACGAAGTTTTATTTTAACTGTTATAACTATCAAGTTAATTTTACAATGTTTTCCATCGCTCTGGAGTATTTCAGTATGGATAGACACCATCCATAGTTAGAGTTTCAAACTTCGATCCATAAGACGTACCTTAATAAGTAAACGAAAGGGTAAAAGAATGAACGATTTTAAAACATTCAGTTCACAGGAACAAAAATAAATAACTTAAACGAAGTATAGCAATTGACACAGTCGGAGGTGCAGCTATGTTTGAAGGGGAGATTTTAGATTCAACAGTATTGTTTCGGCTATTATAGAATCCCTCGCGCGGACTTAGGGATAGAAGAATTGATTACCGACGTGAGCTTTTCGAAAAGTTTATCACTACAGATCTCGTCGACGAGATATCTGATATTGTTATTCCAGTTAGCAACGTGCGCGAGCTCATAGGGAAAACTACGAAGCTATTCAGAGAAATGATAGTCAGAACGGATAGTTACTCCTGGTCATTTTTCCCGCAAAGTATTAGAGAAGCTAATAACAGTTAGGGTGTGATAGGATTACCGGTGTGTTTACACCCCCTTCCACTCGTCACTGGCGGCTTGCAGGGTTACAATGTAAATGTGAAGATATCCTTCCTTAAAACACGTCAGAATTCTCGTTAACCTACTTTTTCTGTTTCCTTCACTATGGTAAAATAATGTAGCTGAATCCAGAATCGTTAACAAATGCTTGAAGATCCATCCTATTAGGGCCAGGCCTAACGCAAAAGGTGTGGATGTGGTTAAGGAGAGAAGAAACGACAGGACTACTGATGTGCATTCATAACTCGTATTCAGTACCAAATGTTTTAATTTCTACGCCAGAATAGGCTTCGATCAATCCAGGGGGCTTTTTAAAGCATTTGAATACGTTTTGATTAGGATGTATGGGTCACGGTGTTCAAGTGAATGACGCATTTTCGTGATAGGGATCGAGGATTAGGGATGCTGCCGTGTCATCTTTATTACTTCCGCCGCCGACGAAACTAGGAGAGGCACGCTCGGCGTTAAATCCCTGAATCATAATATCCCTTTACTTTATAGCCTCGCAGCCTTGCAACGAGAAATTTATCTCATTAATTTTTCCTGCAAATGAATAAAAGGGGCTTAATTTTGAAGTGGGAGAAATGCCAAAATCTTTCTGAGGCATGGGTCTTATTATTGGGAGAAATCTTACGGATACTGTTCAGATTCTTAAGCAACTAGAATGTTGTAGAAGTGGACTTTCTAATGGTTTTTCCTCCACGCCAAATCTATACGGGTATGTTTGCTCAAAATCCCCATTATTTCGAGCGAAAAGGTTATTATTTCGTGTTAGTTCGAAACTGATACCGAAGTGAACAGTTATTGCTGAATGAAACGTTTAAATTAATTACAAACTCCCATGAAATAATCTGAAATCGCTGAACAACATGTTGTGAAACTCAGAATACCATTTAAAAGAAAATATAGTATAGATAAGTAAATATAGTATAGCATATAGAAAAGTAGTATAAATATAATAGAATATAGTCATATGTTGCTCTTTGATATTTTGTAGCAAAGTAAGATTTAATTCACGGCTTTCGGATGGGGAATGCTGCAGTAGATACGTTACTTCCGTTCTTTTGTAAACATTACGAACGTAGAACAATGCATCATGAAATATATTCAGAAATAGTCCTTTGGTATTTCCGGAGTGAGCTGCGATGGACTCATTGCCGGCAATAAATGCAAATTTTTCGAGGTACAGACACTTTCTTTACCCCTCTAATATAGAAGTTTTAAAGTGTTTACCCCTTTATTGTTACGGATTAAGTACTCCTTTACAGGTCAGCATATGCCACAGTTAACAAAATACTGTGTTTTAAACGATTCAATTTAATTGAAAATCGTTATTTAGCAGTTTTACTAACAAGATTTTTAAAATGAGTAGATTTTCGCTTTTTATCGGTAAATATAGCCAAAAAATTGCCGACATCTTTGGTGTTTAGATCGCTAGCCTTCTAATGCTTTGGTCTTGGAGTCGAGACCAGGTTTTACCGGGCATGGGCGTTTGTGTTCGTCCTTTGTGTCTGTGATTGTTTAAATTATTAAAACGGATGTAATTGGGGGCTCCTGTTTCCGTTAAAGAAATGATAGCAATAATAATAATTATTAATTAATTTCGTTCTTCTCAAGCTTTAAGCAGAGGTGGATAATTCTACATAATCTGTACTCAAATTCAGATCTTTCACTTTCCGGGTGGATGTAGTGAATCAATTCCGCCATATTCTGCCAATCACGCCCGACCTCCTCACCCCCTTTTTTGGGATGCTTGGTTGGGTTAAGTAGTCAAGAGATTCTGCTCAGGAAGTCGAACTGAATTCAAGCAACATTCACGCAAATTTTTCACATCCGTATTTTCTCTGGATTTTTCGTTTAGTTTATCGTACACCCCGTTCTTGGTTTTTGCACTTTAGTTATAAAACATTCGAATGTTAATACAGTATGAGAATAACAGGGATAGCTAAAGAATCAGCTGCTGGGCCGCTTTTGCTGAAAAGTCGACGGCGCCCAAAGGACCACGGATCACAGATCCTCGATATCAGTAACACAAGCAAAGATAGTGCAGATACGAAACAAAAAAGTGTCTCAAAATGTGGTGAGATTATTTGGTCGTTGGTTCCTTTTTACTTGTAGAGGAAACCGCACCTCGGTCCATTTCAGAGCGTCGCCTCGTTACCCTCCGATTCATGTCACAATGTTGTGATTTTGGAGGCGAACGAATATTACAAATGGCCTGTCATCCCTCGCACGGGCAAGAAAGTGGCTCCCCTTTTTATCTCCCAAAGGACAGCGTTCCATTGACGGAAAACTCGGCTCTGTGCTCCCTTTTGTTCGCGTGGTGAGGCGTGGTGGTGGAGGGAAGAAGCGAGGTAATTGGATTGGAATGAAAGCGAAAGGAGAGAGAGATTGGAATAAAACGGATTGGAAGAGGACGAAAACGGGTTCGTATAGTAATGCAAATGTCAGGTGGAAACGAATGGGAAGAGGAGAGAGAAGTATCGAGCTCCGGAGGAAAGAGGATTTTAACATATAGAGGAAGGAAAGAAAAATAAACTAACGCGGGGTGATTTGAATGAGTGATTAAAGGAAAATATGAGGACCGATTTAAATGTTCGGGGACAAATGTGAGATGTCACTGATTTGGTGAGAGCTGGCAGATGATGAGGAGTGAGGAAAGGAAGGAAAATGCTGTCAACCTAGGAGATCAATGTTTGATATACGCAAGCGTGAACAATATTTATTTTTAAAATATAATTTTGAGTTGAGTAGTATCCCTTGTGATCAAAATCCTTTGTTTTTTATGGGATAATACAATCGTAACTTAGTCTTAGTGATAAAAGTCGCCAATCTCATGTCCCCATGATTCCTTTCCAACCTATTTGCACCCATTCTTATGACGATGGCCAGAAATTCAAGTATATTCACTTCCACTATTGTATTGTTCGTCAGAACGGACGGCGATTTAAATGGCATTCTGCATGCTGCATTTTGGAAAAAGGGACAATTTTGACGAAATGTTGACACATATCAGTTTATGTTAGCGTAGCTTAAAGCTGCATACAATTTTGACAATAAATATGAAATTCAATGCTGAATAAGCTATCGAATGGTACCCATCTCAAACTTACGTAGAACTTCATTTATATTAAATTTCTCATGGTATATATGAGATCCTCAGGTAATAAAAACAACCTTGAGTTGGATTTTTAATGGAGAGACTTATAAGTAATCTTGGATTGAACCTAGGACACTTTGCGGTATAACTAAATTAAAAACTAAAAATTTTGGGCGTACAAACATGTGCATACGTAATCATATACTAAATTTCATAAAGAGAGATATTATATCTCATTATGAATCATTTACGATCTCACGTTTCCTACACAAATGCACGAACTGTCACCAAAACTGCCAACGCTCGAAGGTGTATTTCACGAACAGAAATTTCCATATTTGCCTCTCGAAGTTCGTTCACATTTATTTATAACGTTATCCGCTCTAACGCTTTGCGGCTCTGAAATCCAAATTAAGAAGTCAAAAGTATTTTTATCTCCATTCTACACTACTATTATCACTACACTATTTTATCTCAATCCTACACTAATATTACATTCGAAACCAATATTCTTTTATTTAACGAATAAACAAGTAACACAGAAAACTCACTGTGACTCTTTGATCTTCCAAACACTTTCCATATGTTCAATAGCAGAAATGGAAAAAATATGTACACTTCAAGAAAAGACTTATCTTTCAATTTTGCGGAAGCAACATTAATTTTAATATTTCAAAAAGTAAAATATTTTAAAAAATTTGAAACTAATATAACCTAAACAACTTCAAAATGATTTTGGATGAGTTTTCGAGGTAATATATTAAAAATTCATCGCTTGAAGCACTCGAGGTCTTCCCAAATGCTAAGGCAACCCTCTGAAGGATGATCCAGAGTTAATAGAGTTGAGGAATACTCGGGGATGGCGACGAGATGGAAAAAGTACACGTAGACCAGTATTTCCCTTCATCAAATTCTTAAATCAAAACTACATCGTCTTACTAAGACTATCAAAATTGTTTTGCTTCTGATAAATTAGAGACGAAATCCCCTTTGAAAGTGAGTTGTGGAGAAAGGAGTAAGGGTGTATTGGGCCAATATTATGTTAGAAGTGGAAGCCCACGTAAGAGCAGCACAATGACGCAATTAATAACACTTCTAATAAGGGTGACCAGGATGAATGCGATTATTCAATATCATTCATACCTCAATGGCTTTTATATCATCACAGCCTGAAACAAAAGTAAATCAAAGATAAATCACCCTCTATCCAGTATCTGAAGACAAATGAGAAATATTTGATTAATCAAAATTAGGTTGCAAGAGCAATAAAATATCCATAAATCCTAAAAAATCTCCTCGAATTTTTGAGTAACGGTATTATGTTTACTTTATGCTTCGATTCTCAGCAAAAGGAAACTCCAGGTAATAAATTCTATAAAGTTGGCAAATCCCCCTTAATAAATATCTTTTCCACCTAAATTGTGCAAAAATATTAGACACCTCAGCATTTTTAAAGAAAACTTAAAACTTATTTTGGGCTCCGTTCAGACTACAAAAAAAGAGAAACCTTTAGCAATATCCCCCGGGAACCAAAAAACCCTCTGGATATATTACGAAAAGGTTGAATATGAATTTTGTTAATGATATGCCCGACACTTTTAGACCATCCACACACACACGAAAATGGCCGCGAATCATGGGCCTCAGCAATTCCATTGTATGTAGATTCGGAATCAGGCGCACCCATGAAATTGGATGACAGCGGATGAGGGGAGTGGAGAAATATGGAGTGGAATGAACGACGAAAACACACCGAATTGTATTTGCGCTAAGCCTCGATGTAGCGCTATTTTTCCTTTACTTTGAATTACTGCTGGATAACAAAAATATCCTCTTCGTTTGTTTATCGCAACGGCAAAAATAATGGAAGCTTTTAACGTTCTGCACAGATATGAAATGCATGTAAAAAGAAATCTGCACTCTGATTTGCACAAGTAGTCGTCTAAGAAAGAAGCAGATTCTTTGACATCCACCCAGCGTTAAAGATCCGTAAGATATTGCGATATAAAATAGCAGAAAAGGGTTAGGGCCACTCACTTTGATTCCGCAAAAAGAAAGATACAAGACTAGAACCGACCAAAAAGAAAGATACGCGTTTAGAACCGACTAAGAGCATTGAACGGTGCATGCATTCTTTGGTTCACTCTGATAGGCGCCTAGTATGCATGTAAAAATACCTTGTGTGATATAGTACACACATGAGTTTTTTACCTCTCCGTAGGCTCTTGTGTTCGACTTTTCTGGACTCTCGACTTGTCACCCTTTCTTTGACGAACTCATAACTTAACCCTACTTTCACTTCATCCGATAACTTCGATCTCCCTTCTGTATTTCCTTTTCATCCTAGCTAACTATTCCAATCGTCTCTATCAATCACTCTTTAATATCTCATCCCCCAATTTCTTCTACCTCAACTAGATTTGATACGCACCTTCATGTAAATTACAACCCCCTAACACACAATACCAATGTACAAAGCTTCAGAGAACTTCACAATCAGAGAACTAATACAGTTATTTGTAGTCAAATTATCAACAATTTTAGTGGTTTACTTCTCTAACATGAGCTATTATATATGCCATCTTATCGTAAAAAAATCAAGGTACGTTGTAACCGCAGAAAAAAATCGCTGTCTTTTAGTTCGAGAATCTAGCCATTACTTCACCTAATCGCTTGTTTCAGAAATTCCTCAAGGGAGGGGGTGAGAGGCCCCCTCTGGATTTGTAAAATCTTAAGGTGCACATTATGCCCAAATTCAAAAAGGATGCAAAAAAACATTAGAGAGAAGGGCATAAGAGTGCTGGATAATTGGAATCAGGGAAGTGAAACCACATAACAATTTGGGAATAAGGGAAATTTAAGAATTATTTATAACTATATTCATCGACATTTTCAAGCAAATGTCGACTTTTTGTTTTTGTCTAGGTACTAATGCTTCTAAAGTTTGATTTGCATCAGTGTTCACTAGGAGAAAAACATTCAGGATTTAATATTTTTAATTAACGGAGGTCACTTCAAAGCAATTGAATTTATTACTTCCTCAAAAGTCTGCGCAGATGTTAACGGTAACCAATTACCAAAATATTGAAAAAAAAATTATGACTTTAAGTATATTTTCGCTTTCAGCACTGCTTTGCCTTAAAACTTCTTCCTTTGTACTGCACTCAGAAAGTTAAAAGAGTGTTAAAAGACCTTCCTACAAGCACGTTTGGGGTAATAAGCAGAAGAAAGGGAAGACATAATTTCACAAGGCATAAAACAAACTGGTATTTCATTTAAAAAAATTTAACAAACTACACAACTGGTTTCATAGAATTGATATAATCTTCAGGAGAGAGATATCTAGGCAGCGTCACTACCAAACAAACTCACATTAGAAGATAACAAGTTAGGATACGTTGCAATTGAAATGAAAATTTGCAATTTTAAGTCATTTGGCGTAATTTTCCCATACGTTCAGGCAGAAACTGTTTATTAAGACATTTCTTGTAGTAGTTCATTGCCATTATCTGAAAGTCCAGTAACATCTATTAAAATAAACACTCCGACATCGCCGTTCAATTATCTAAAAAGAATTCGTAAGAACATCCGTTTGAGTGGAAATCATTTGATGACTAGAGTAGCGTCGAAATGCTTTATGTATATCTTTACGGAGATGTCGTAGTATTTTATGCAGAAATTATTTTAGAATTTAAATTTACAAAAAATCCACTTGCAATAACAACATTACAAATTCACAGACATTTCAATTAAAGATATTCTACATTTTCTTCCATCATCTCTTCTGCGGACCCATTCAGGAAGACTGCTAAAATATTTAAACCCATCTCTTATTATTAACTTTCTGGAGAATTTAATTGTGCGCTTCTGAATTCTTAACTTAAAATTTTTTCTTGTGACGTAAGGATGACGATTACTCGTTAACGTTAAATCTCAACATAAACAATTTAGCAATTTTGTATGCAATATTTTGTAAACTAATTGTTAAACATGTAATGAAATTCTTTCTTCCGCAAACATCCATTGAGGGGTATTTCCAGGTATATGTGTAAAGGCCTGGATTTAACTGGAGTAATTTTTCCATACCGTAGCACTACTCTCTTAGCTCAATTTTTTTTACTTCTGTAGTTTTTTATACATAACTTGCAGATATGATTCAAATGAATGAAAGGGATTAAAATCGGGCACGCTCGTGCTCTTCTTCCCTTCAAAGATATAGATATTATTTACACTAAACCTATAATAATTGGCTGCTGAGGAAATATCATTGGTCTTGCATAAGCATAATGGTTCGGTAAGCGAATGCACGCGATATATATATATATATAT